>JADLZN010005092.1:0-64864 GCA_018155175.1 Sinocyclocheilus anophthalmus
TTTGCAAGTGAAAGTCAGTGTCTTTTAAGTAGGGCTTGCACATCGGGCCCCCTGCAGGGTTTGGAGTGCAAGTGGGAATGTTTCTAGCCAGCTTATCCAATTCTTTAGGTGACACGCCGTGCCTGGAAGACAGCCTTTGAACAGGCTCCCAGCCCCTTTCTGCTGCTGGGGGTTCAGGGTTGCTGGCAGGTGATGTCTTGAGCAGTGGGCTCTCACCCCCCCTTCGAACTGGAAACCCTTGACTAGCTGGTATCAATATGCTGCTGGTTAGGGAAATTCTGTGGTTGTGGCATTCCCTTTCAGAGTCGACTATTGCTCCTGATATGCCATATTTTAAGCTCCGGTGAAACCGTATCAAGTTCGTCTTTAAATAGTCCATTTGTTGGACCACGGCACTGACTCAGACAGCCCTGAACTTGCAGGTGGCCTTCGCCGCCTTGGCCCGAGCTCGCTCCTGTGAGTTCGTCTCTGCTGCTCATCATGGATAGCCCGGGCGTCGCTGAGTGTTTTTCACATTAGTTCCTCTCTGGTGTCGTTCTTCCCCACTGCTCTCTGGCGGTGTTGTGTCTAGACACGAGATCAGTTAAAAGCTGTCTGGATCTCTCGACTTTCCTGCCGCACTCTGGGTCCTTTCATGGCCGCCGTCCCTGTTCGGTGCTGAGGCTCCGACGTTAGCTGTCAGTTGACTTTGAGCAGAGCAACCGGTTGCTCGGCCGCCCCCGCCCTCATCCTGGACTCACGCTTGGCTGCTTTCCTGTTCCAATGCGGAGGTGCTTGTTCTTTCCCAGCTTTTGCCTGAGCGGAGGGTTGTGGCCGAGGGGCCCGGTGGATCTTGGGTGAATCTTTGTGGCTGTACCCTGGTGTCGGTCGTGTGACATCAGGCGCTCAGGTTGGGTCGTCGAGCTGTTCCCGTCTCAGGGCTGCAAGGGCCCCCGCGGCTTCAGACAGGAGAAGAGTTAAGTGGTGTACCGGTTATGTCACATTCGCGCCAGAACCTATCGATCCCAGTGGGCATCATGGCTGATGATCGGACATGCTGGCTTCAGCTGGTGAAGAGAAGAGAGAGAGAGCGCGAGAGAGAGAGGGAGAGAGTGACAGCACGAAAAGGCCAATGCAAGTGTTTACGGCGTTAACAGGCTGCGATTATAGTAATTATATGTTTTATGCACGGTCTGCTTGAGGAAAACAAACAGTTTTAGACCAGTGTGAGCGTAGACCAGACTCCTGTTATCTCGGTCGCAAATGGCGATGTGTGTCTAATTGTTGTGGGGGGCGGCCCCGGAATGGATCTAACTCAGATTGTTGACAGCGTGATCGTCTAAAGACTTTTGCAGCTTGGGTCGTCAATCTATTACTCATCTTTCTTTGATGATTTCTCAAAGGTTCGGTCACTAGGCAAACAAAACAGAACAAAATTAAAAAAAAACAAACCAACAAATCAAAACACAGGGAGAGATAGAGGAGAGAGCATATTTAAGCCTTTTAACTGCTGTTAGGTGTTATGACAACTGGATGGGTTAGTATTCTATAGCTAGGCTAAGTGGTGTTTTGAGGTGATTCAGTTTGGATCCCGTGGCACACTGTGACCCGCCGTGGAGGCAACTGTCACTTCACCAACCAAGCACTAGAGGGAGTGTTACCTATAGGTGAACAAAAATGGCTAGAATACAGAAATTTAATTTAAATTTGAATTCAAACACTGTTTAAACTAAATTTAAATAAATGAGTGGTAAAGTGCGAGAGATGAGAGAGAAACCTGATTACAAAAAAGTATATAATAATATATATAAATATATATTTTTTTTTAATTGTTTTTCAACTTAAAAAAAAATTAAAAAAAAATAATAAAAGAAATAAAACATAAAAAAATAATAAATAAAATAAAGGAACCAAGATAAAACAAACTAAACAAAATTATAAAAGACATAAAAGATAATAAAGTAAAACAAAAATAATACTGAATATGAAAAACTAATACAAAAACAAGAAATAAAAATAAACGAGTAATTAAAATTAAAAATGAAACTGCAAGCATGTACAGAATGACCGAATGGGAAATTAAAATCAAACAAATTAGAGTAACCAAGTCGACCTAGCAGAGAAATGCCCACAAGGGGGAGTCGGTGCGCTGAAAACAGGAAGGCAGAAGGAGTTCAAGAAGTGTTAGATATTTAAACAGCCTGCCCTCTAGCATTAGTTTTAAGGTACTGTGCCTTAACTCCAATAGTGCTTGAACTGAAAACGTTTAGAGACTATTCTACTTTTCAAACGGAGTTTTACTGCAGTTATCACAAGAACACAGTCCAATCCCAACAGAATCTATCATCTGTGCACTTAACTGCACAATGTGTGTGTGGCAGGATTTCTTCGCTGCCAGTACACAATAAAAATTATAAGCAACAGGGTTTCTTTGCTGTTGTTATACAAATTTCACTTGATCAATGTTTTAAAACTCCCATTTACATTTCAATCAGTCTACTGGCTCGCAGTGTTTTTATGATCAAATCTGCATTGGGTGACACATTAGATAGCTACTCTAATGTTTAAACCTAAGGAGTTAGATCGTCTAGTTAAATTACATTGGAACTTCGCAATGACTTTACAGCGAGATACTATCAAAATAAGGCCCTTAAAAGATGATAAGAGGAGCATCGCTCAATTCTATCTTTATCCCAAAGCAGGAAGATTTCTTCGTTCCAACCAACGATTTTGATAATATTAAAAATGTACTGAAAAGAGATTTCTTCGTCTTTAGAGAAAAATTTTAATATTATGACTGCAGTTTACTTTAATATTTCACAGCGACTAAATGTTAGACAGATAGAGGCTTTTAAAATACAGTACTGGAGGTGGCTTTTAACCATCCAATCCAAAAAAGTGAGTTCGCGCTGCGACTTGTCTCACTCCAAGCGCGCATAATATAAAAACACAAATAAATTGATACTGTTTGCTCACAAACCAGGTTTGAATATCCCCGCGTTCTCCACCAAACATGTCACGTTTATATATTTATTAGCTCAAAGGAGGAATATTTATTATTAATTATAACTGGTTATGATTAATAATATATATTTATATTATATCTTCGAATTAACTGTAGCAGAATCGATATTACAATTATTTGATCTGTCCGTCCCCCGAGCAGACAATATAATCATTTATCAAATCAAGGAAAGATTATTTTCCTGGCCAATGAAGAATAAACGGTCCTTCTTTGTGCAGTGCTAGCAGTAATTCTTAGCCAAATGTAGCAAAGGTTCCACGTGGGGACTTGGAACTGTGAACAGTAAACAGAGACAATCCGTTGTGAATATAAGGGATTTTATAAATGAAACTATATCTAACATATAGTTTACTAAAACAAATATACACAGAATGAAACAAAGTAAGGAACAGAGAGAGAATAGAAAAAGAATGGCATTATTTCACATCACTTAACCACAACCTAATGAGAATCATCAAAAAATCAAAAATCCCCTTAAAAAGGGGCTGAAACTTAAACACACATCTAAATAATTTTAAGCGGTTACTTGCATTGGTTTTTCGATCGCTGAGGAAGAGTCCTGAGGTGGTAGATAACGGAGGTCTTTTGATGAGTTCTTGAGGAGTCAGCTGGAAGTTTTTACTTATGGTTCTTCTGAAGGAGAAGTCCACAGCGACTAATGTTACTTGAAAGTAAAAACTGCCGGAAAAGAAAACTCAAGAGGAAGGTCTTGAGAGTCCTGGAAGGTGTTGTCTCAAACGAAGAAGAGTTTCTGAGCAATGATTATTTCGGGCTAATCGCTTTTGATGGTTCCTATTCTGTGTGGACTGGCCAATTAGAGTCATGAATTTTGAGCGGGAGAAACTTTTTTTGTCTCTTGTTTATGGCTCATTTGTATGTTTTATGGCAGGTCTGGAATTTCCGTAGTTTTAACCCAAAATATTGTGCGAGTCATATGATGCGTTTCACAATAACATACTGTACGTCATTGTCCGAGAAGTGAAGAACGGGTGACATTGATACCAATAAACAATAATCTGGAATAGATTAAACCAAAGCTACACACATACACCTGAATAGAAGTGTTTTATGGCTTTAACTAATACAAATAACGAGTGGTAACTCATCTATTCTAACAAAGGGAATGTACACACCACATGCATATACCGGATACAATTATAACTGATTAATTATAATCTAAAATAAAGAAATGTCTTTATGTGTGTGTGTGTGTTAGTTTGGGTGTGTGTGTGTTCGTTTGGCCATTCCCAGCTCTAAGTTAATGGTTTTTGAACTCAGAGTCCCGGATCTCGTGGGGGCGGTTCTAATCGTTCTTTGAACGCGAAGAACCATTTGTCAATTTATCAACCCCTATACACGTAACTCTCTGACCAGACTGTAATTATAGCAATTCAAAAGTGCTAAAGGGGTCTTTTAAGCCATAAACAGTCCAACTATCATGCATGATCCTACGCAGACGCTACACGTGAGATTTTGAGTGAAAACCTCCTTCCATCAGCAAGGGCATTGAAGATGAAACGTGGCTGGGTCTTTCAGCATGACAATGATCCCAAACACACCGCCCGGGCAACGAAGGAGTGGCTTCGTAAGAATCGTTTCAAGGTCCTGGAGTGGCCTAGCCATTCTCCAGATCTCAACCCCATAGAAAATCTTTGGAGGGAGTTGAAAATCTGTGTTGCCCAGCGACAGCCCCAAAACATTACTGCTCTAGAGGAGATCTGCATGGAGGAATGGGCCAAAATACCAGCAACAGTGTGTGAAAACCTTGTGAAGACTTACAGAAAACGTTTGACCTCTGTCATTGCCAACAAAGGGTATATAACAAAGTATTGAGAGGAAATTTTGTTATTGACCAAATACTTATTTTCCACCATAATTTGCAAATAAATTCTTTAAAAATCCTACAATGTGATTTTCTGGATTTTTTTTTTCTCATTTTGTCTCTCATAGTTGAGGTATACCTATGATGAAAATTACAGGCCTCTCTCATCTTTTTAAGTGGGAGAACTTGCACAATTGGTGGCTGACTAAATACTTTTTTTCCCCACTGTACCTGTATTAGAGTTTTTACAAGACTGAGATCAAGTTGTATTATTATGTGTCCTGACAAAGCTTATATGTGTAATTTCAATGTTAAAACATGTTTAAGCACTGTAGCACAAATGTGTTGTGCAAAATTTATAATATATAACAATAATAATTCAATTTGATTTTCAATAACCCCCTCATACAGTATATATTGCAAACTGTGACAGTAGCAAGAACACACAAAGTCTCAGGTGGCTCATATTCATTCTGTTAGGAAGAGTGCATTTGGCCCCACTGGGTGACAGGACAGCTGTGAAATATTAGCTCTGTTCCAAAACCTAGTAGAACTTAGCATCCTAAACAAGACACAACTGATTTGGAATGCTTTCCATAGGCTGCAGCACACCTATAGGGGACTAGGTTTTGGAACAGACTGATAGAACTAAGAATAGTGGTAATGAAAATAACAGGAAGTTACAGTTTCCAAGTCTCCATAGAAACCAATAAATGTTTTGGGCTTTTTCCCCCGTATCTAGCTGGCCCGGTGTGCAACAGGACCTGGGATGGATGGTTGTGTTGGGACGACACAGAAGCTGGTGTCACCTCTGAGCAGCACTGCCCTGACTATTTCCAGGACTTTGACCCTACAGGTGAATATCAGAGTTCAGTATAAGGTTCTTTTCACCTATATAAGGTTCAATGTAAGTGCTTTCCACTCACCTGCCTAATACGTCATTGTCAGTTTTTCCGCTCTATTACCCCTCACTGTCAAATCATGCTAAATTCATAGGCTAAATGGCTAATAAAACGCTTATAAGACTTATTTTCTGCCCTGAAGTAAGAAATGGTGAATGGATTAGCTTCTTTTCAATATTAAAGACATTTTCATTTTTATTTTAACCACTTAAAAAACATAAACAGAACTAAACAAACACATCCAGACACTTAAAAATAAAAAAATACTGCAGAGAAAAAGGGGTTGGATTTTTGTTATATTAAATATAAATAGTCTTAAATTAATTCATTTGATTATTGATACCATTTTTCCACGTCAATTTTGTATGAAAGTTATTTACTTTCTAACATTAATCTTAAAAATTGCTTGGAAAAATAGCAATAAAATATTATAATAAATAAATACTTTAGCTACTATTTTGCTCTAACAAAAAAAAAACCCAGCAGAAACAGTGCTTTTTTAACAATTTAACCACTTACAACATTTAAATAACCAAATGACAGGACAAAAATGCATGGAGAAGAAAAAAAAGAGGAGAAAAAAATATATATTCATAAAAAAATGTGTATAAATAAATAAAGCACAACATAAATACAAGACAGGAGTATTATGACACATCATGTCTAAAAACGTTGCTAAGAGAAGCAAATATTATCAAGATATTTGAAGTCTAGACATGGTGAAAAGCTTCAGTCGACAAACAAATGAAGCTGTTCCCTATGTCTCTGGACTCCATATTGATGCTCCTCTTAGTAACACGTTTTGGTTTACTTCTGGTTCTTTGCAGAAATGGTCACAAAAATATGTACAGAGAGCGGGCGGTGGTTCTTGCATCCTGAGAGTAACCGCACATGGACAAATTTCACCAGATGTAATCTGCTCACTACTGAAGGACGCAGGGTATGAGCATGAACACTATAAACACTTGAGATGAATATAAACACACATTTGAATTGGCTTGCAGAATTCAACACTTCATGACTCTATTGTTTGTGTGATTGCAGACTGCAATGAATTTGTTCTACTTGGCGCTAATAGGTCATGGGCTCTCTTTAACATCTTTGTTAATCTCACTAGGCATATTCTTTCATTTCAAGTAAGTGCAAATGTCTCTTAAACTACTGTATTCATGTTTTAACGGTTTATCACAATTATTTATTGTCATTTTGCTATCTTTTTTGTGCTTATAGGAGTTTGAGCTGCCAGAGAATTACCCTGCACAAAAACCTTTTCTTGTCCTTTGTATTAAACTCCATCATCACTATCATTTGGTTAACAGCAGTGGCAAACAACCAAGAGCTGGTTCAGGAAAACCCAGTAAGTAGTGTGTACTGACAGTAACTTAGTTCACCAAAAAGAGAATAAAGAAATTGTCATTTTAAATCTGTGAATTGAGAATATTTTACAATTCAAACAATTCTGATTGCGAGAAAAAAGTCAGAATTGTGAGAAAGTCACAAATACTTTAGTTTTTAACCCATTGGCGGAAACCAACTTCCACACAATCCTGTATGCTTTTTTCCCCCTGTGGAAATCAAAATGAGGAATTTTGGATAATAATTTTGCCATACAATGCAGACTAACCAGTTATGGAACAAAAGGGTGAATAAATAGACAGTATTTTCATTTTTCTATGATCATTTAAAAGCATTACAGCATGTCACCAATCTGCTGTGCTAGTCATCATTAAATGTCCATGTTGCTTCTGTTCAGATCAGCTGCAAAGTATCCCAGTTTATCCATCTGTACATCTTTGGATGCAACTACTTCTGGATGCTTTGTGAAGGGATTTACTTGCACACACTCATTGTTGTGGCAGTTTTTGCTGAAAAACAGCATTTAATGTGGTACTACCTTCTTGGATGGGGTGAGTTTTCGAATAAATCAAAGCAATTTATTCACAGCATTAATTGCACAAACTAAATCTAACCTCTTTCAATCTCACAGGTTTCCCACTTATACCCGCTACAATACATGCAGTAGCCAGAAGTTATTACTACAATGATAAGTGAGTATACTTGTTCTGTAGGTTTGTTACATTTGTAATTATTATTGCTAATGTAGGAGATCATAGTGAGATTACAGTTTTTGTAATTTGTACTCTTATAAAAATGCAAATAATTTTTCTTAAGATTCTTACCTAAATCCATGTGAAGTAAAGCAATTATTGTACAAAATAACACTCCTGTTTAAGGATCCATATCAAACGTTTGGCTAATCCTTTCTTTCCTAATCCGCAGTTGTTGGATCAGCTCAAGCACTTCTCTGCTATACATTATTCATGGCCCTATCTGTGCAGCACTGCTGGTAAGACATCTGGATGTTTTTGTCCTTTTTGTTTCCAAAACACATCTTTTTGTGCAACATTAATTATAATCTTTTTGTATTTATTGTGCAAATTACATCCAGAAGTTTGTATTTGCCCATCTGAATTTGTTTGAGTAGCAGAGCAGAATGTTTATATGTATCAGTACATCAAAAAGAAGACTAGGATGTTTACTATTTTCCTCCTGCATTATTGACACACTATTTTCTTGTTTAACACTGTAAAGCTTGCTTTGACACCATCTGTATTGTATAAAGCACTATATAGATGCAGGTGACTTGTCTTGATCCTAAAGCGATTTTAAGTTACCTACATCTCACAGAATCTCTCTTCTGACATCTGCCAGCCAGCTGGGATCTTTTTGTTTTGCGTTTGCCATTCATCTTGCCTGTCCTTCCAGGTGAACTTGTTCTTTCTGCTAAACATCGTACGAGTTCTCATCACCAAACTGAAAGTGACGCATCATGCAGAGTCTAGTCTGTATATGAAAGCTGTCCGCGCCACGCTCATTCTGGTTCCACTGCTGGGCATCCAATACGTTCTCCTCCCATACAAACCTGGGGGACGCGTTTCTGCTGAAATCTACGACTACATTATGCATATCCTAATGCATTATCAGGTAAAAAGCAGACACATTTGTTTATGGTCACTCTCATTCTAGAATCTTACAGATACATTCAGGGCCCAAAATTAACTTTTTCAAAATTAACTTTCAATAAAAAATTTATACTGCATTATGTATATTGTATATTGCGATTTTTTAAATATACAATACATTCATACATTTGGGGTCAGTATGACTATAGTCTTGAAAAGGGTCTCTTACAAGGGGGCAGTGTGGCCTAATGGTGGGGGGAGTGAATGTACAGCGCTCTCTTCCACCCTCAATACCACGACTGAGGTGAGACCCTTGAGCAAGGCCCCGAACCCCCAACTGCTCCCCGGGTGCTGCAACGAAAATGGCTGCCTACTGCTCTGGATGTGTGTGTGTGTGTGTGTGTGTGTGTGTGTGTGTGTGTGTGTTCACTACTCACTGCTGTGTGTGTGCACTTGGATGGGTTAAATGCAGAGCACAAATTCTGAGTGTGGGTCACCATACTTGGCCACATGTTATTACAACTGAAAATAACTGTTTTCTATTTTAATATATTTAAAATGTAATTTAGTCCTGTGATTGCGCAAAGCTGAATTTTCAGCATCATTCCTCCAGTCTTCAGTCACCTGATCCTTCAGAAATCATTCTGATTTATTATCAATGCTGGAAACAGTTTGTGCTGCTTAATATTTTTGTGAAACAATACAGTTGTTTTTAGGATTCTTTGATGAATAAAAAAAATAAAAAGAACAGCATTTATTCAAAATAAAACTCTTTTGTAACAGTGTTAGTCACTTAGATCATTTAAATTATTTCTGAATAAAGTTATTATTTTCTTTCTTTATTTTTATAAAACTTATAGACTAAATTTATAAAATAAAAGCTAGATATCAATAATAATAATTCTAAACAGATACATAATAATAAATAATAAAGAAAAGTAAATAAATAATTTTAAAACAGCTTCTCACTCAAATTGTTATACAGTATATATTATGAAAAATAAATAAATCAGGGGAAAAAAAACTTTTGGACCTTGCTATACTTGTTGTCACTGGAGTTCTGAAATTGTAGGCATCCTGGATAAACATCTGAGATAAGCAACATTTTCCACTGAAGCAAAAATCTGGAAAACAAAAAGATGTTTTCTTTAGTTGATGGTTTATGTTTCATGTCACTTATATCAGAAAGGGTCAGAATATCATTCTAAAAAAAATTGAAAGCCAATATTATGTTTTAGTTTCTAACTTTAAATACTTGCTGAAGTATAATAAATGACTTGCTGAATATCATTTCCACTGTTTACTCTGTATGTTTACTCTGTATTTTCCGCTTGTGGAGTGCTTGATTTTGAGCATAGGTACATTTATTATTACTAGAAGATATGATTTCCCAATTTCTTTGTCTTTTTGACTGGCAGAAGCTCAACAGCCTATAATTAAGTTTACTTTGTCATTAGTGACTTAAAAAGCTTGTAAACCAAATGACAACATCTTTCAGCTCTGTAGATATTAGCCAGAGGAGAAAACTTGTCACTTTAGAAATCCTGCTATTAATTACTCACCCTCATATTGTTCCAAAATGCTATGCCGTTATTTATTTATTTATTTTTCTGTGGTAAACAAAAGAAGAGTTTTCACTTAGGTATTTTCCAGTGTAAGTCATTATTCACAGATATTCTTGATCTCAATTGAGTTATACTGAAAAAACAGCTGGAAATAACACAAGGCAGAAAGTTTTTTTGAGGTGAACTATTTATTTACAGAAGCCATTGTTAGGATCAGGTCACTTGCCTCCTAAAAGTCTGACTCTTGAACATTTATTTTGAGATGGGTAGGTGTTCAGCAGCAAGAAAATAATCATCTGTAGTCTGTTGTGAAGAAAACAGCAAAGTGAGAAGCCTTGGACAGCTGGTACTGCTAGACCTAGCTGAATCGGCACAATGAATAATGCAACAAAACAGGCGTGTCATCCCAGATGACTCTCTGTGCACATCAAGAGCACTCGCTCTGCCAAAATGTGTCAAAACACAAGGGAGAACAGTACTCATCGCCATCTGAGAAACGATTAGTGAAGAGGTTGTGATATAGGAGATTATAGTTTAGCAGTGCAAGATAGCAGTTCATGCTGATTTACTGCTGATGTGCATTTCTGATTTTATTTTTAAGGGACTGTTGGTGGCCACAATCTTCTGCTTTTTCAACGGAGAGGTAAGTGTTAACCCAGCTAAAATGAAAAATGCCCTGTTTATCTGCAAGGAATTATGGATTGTGCAACATCCTTTTCCTTGAAAGCAAAAACATTGACAGATGTCCACATCTACCTATACAAGATGCCTGACTCAGAGAGAACCTGTCCAAATCATTTTGTTTTTGCATTGAGCTGTTTTAGAGGCACTGTGGTAATGAGGCATGCAGAAGCTTTTATGGATAATATTACTAGATACAGCAGTTAATACAGCCTATATGCTTAAATGGATAGGTGGTCGGCATGACGATTTATCTGTCAGCTGTTAGAGAGTTTGCTGTTTGCTTTCAAAATGTACAATGAAAATCTATATCAAATATATAAGAAGGTACATGTGACTATCAGTTCCCCTTCTAGGGAACTCCACACTGTGCCCCCTAGGGGGCACTATGGGGAATGCAGTCTGCATGACCGGTGTCTGAAGCACGTGTGAAACCATGCCAATCTATTGGCCTACCTGGCCCATGACGTCATAGGCGGGATTCCCGGAAATATAAAAGGGCACCTGCCAAATACGTCATCCTCTTTGCTGTCTTCAGGAGCCGTCTGTTTAGAGTACAGTGTGTTACCATGTCTGATAACCCAGGTGAGCGTTTCAAGAAGTGCGTGCCTCCATGTACTAGGTTTTTGACACCCGAGGACACGCATGACTTGTGCGTTATGTGCCTGGCAGAGGAGCACGCACGTTCGGTGCTTGAGGGCGCCGAATGTAAGCATTGTGAGTCATTTCCAATGCGTAAGCTCTGGTCAGGTCCCGCTGCTGCTCTGGCACGGCGGAAACTCAGCTCGTGGGGATCGCAGGTTGAGCTCACGGAGAAGTTTGAGAAGGGGATGGATCTTTCAAAGACTCCTACCACGGGCTCTAGCGCGCTGCGGGATCCAGACACTCTGTCATTGGAGTCATCTGATCCTGTTAGTGCGCTGCTGGGCTCTTCTAGTCATAGTGACGGTAATTAAGAGGTTGATGTGGTTGGTGACGATGATGAGAGTGTGAGCACCGAGTCGTCATCAGCCATTCCCAGCCATGCATACGGGGATATGCTGGATGTGATGGGTCGGGCCTCTAAGCGGCTCGATCTAGCGTGGATGCGCTTGCAGCCGACTAGATGAGCGTTTTTTGGTGGGTCTTGATCATCCAGCCCCCGGGAGTCTTCCATTTCTCCCAGATCTCCACTCGGAGATATCTAAATCCTGGTGGAAACCGTATTCCTTTCGGCTGCATGTCTTTCAGTACGCAGATTATGCGAATGTTGAGGTGTGGCTGAGCGCGGATACGCGAGAATGCGCGAGGATGCCGTTTGCGAGCTATCTCTCGCAGGGCGAGTCACCCTCTTTGAAGGCTCCCGTCTTGCCATCAGTAGCGCTTCAGACCACCTCGCGCTTGAATGGCAGGGCGTATGTGGCAGCAGATCAGGCTGGCTGTGTTACAGGCCTATCAGACTGATCTGTTGGAGGATTTGGATGAGGGCAAAGGCTTATCGCCGGAGGCAGTCGAAGAGCTGTGCCACACCATGGACTTTGCTCTTGGCTCGCCACTAAGCAAACTGCTGCTGCCATTGGGCGTTAAATGGTGGCGATGGTGGCTATGGAGAGACATTTGTGGGTTAACCTCGCGGCCATCGGGAAAAAAGAGAAAGACTTTCTTCTTGATGCTCCGCTTTTGCCGACCCGACTTTTTGGCACTTCCGTCGAGGTGGTTGTGGAAAGGTTCAGGAAGGCGAAGGCACAATCGGCTGCCTTCAGGAAATTCATTCCCCAGCGCTCCAAATCCTTTTTGAAGGGGGATGATCGGTCTAGGGCTGAGGCTCATAGACAAGATCAGAAATCTAGCGTCGCTAACCACGCTCCTCCTCCCTCTAGGAGATGGTCAGGAAAGTCTTCCGCTGACAAGGGAAGAAGTGATCTCAGAAACGTGCTGAATAAGAGGCGCAGTCATCCTCTATGTCCCGACACCGGCGCGTCCTGATCATCTTTCTCCCTCGACCTCCTCTCCCCCCCGCCTTGTGTTATTGACCACTGCTTGCATCAGGCTCTGACTTCGGACTAATGATGTTTATATATATTCGCTGTAAAGTGATTTTTTTACTGATGGTCTGAAATCTCCCTCTTGTGAGTTTCTGGTCAATAACACAATGGCGGCTAGCCTAAAGTGGACTAGACCTGGTTTAGGGAATCTTTGTATCATGGCCATCTGAGGATGGTCATATTCCAGCCCTGTTGTGGCAGGGTAGGTTTAATGTAGATACAGCCATCTGAGGCTGGCTGTATTTTTATCTGCAATTAACCCTTTCTGCATTATGGCTATCTGTGGATGGCTGTTTGGTAGCGGTGCTGTTGCCACCTTTTGAATTTATCTATACAGCCACGGCTGTTGGTATTGCAGTGGTCCCCTTGCCTGGAGAGATAGCTTTCTGAGGATAAGCTGTCTGCAAGCTCGGCCCTACTCTAGTTGAGTGGTGGTTTCTTTAAGAGCCTGTGACAGTGCTGTCTCCCCTCTTGGGGTTAAGTAGACAAGCCCATTTCTATAGTCTGGTAGTTCGGTCAGTCCTGCTTCTGAGGATATCTATGTGTTAGCTCAGTTACCACTCCCTCTTCGAGGGTCTTTAATAGTGGTCTCCTGAGCCAATTGCCTATACAATGCTATCTCCCCTGTTAAGGGAGCAAGTAGATAGTCCACTCTTTGTGGTTTGGGCAGCTTATTCAACTACAGCTACCTGAAGCTAGCTGTGCTTTAATGCAGTTGCACTGAGCCCTCTCCTGGGGTGATTCCCTTTTTCCTGGATTCCAGCTATCTGAGGATAGCTGTGTGCTAGCTCAATGGTTGCTCCCCTGTTCAGGGTTTTAAGTAGCAGTCTTTGGGCCATTACCTAGACAGTGTTGTCTCCCCTCTTTGGGTCATAAGTAGACAGCCCACTCTGGAGGTCTGGGTAGTTTTTCAGTCGGTTCCCTTCTTACACCTTCATAAATACATATATATATATTTATGGAGCGGTGACTGCTCCCCTTTTGGGGTTTTTAAGTAGTGGTCTCTTTGAGCCCTTGCCTAGATAGCGCTATCTCCACTGCTAGGGTTGTAAGTACGTAGCCCACTCTTTGTGGTCTGGGCAGCTCTGTAGGAAGGCTGTATAAGATCTGACCCGGATTGAGGACCTCCTTGGTATAGCCATCTGAGGGTGGTTATATTCCAGCCATTGGTATGGCGGGAGGGGCTTACCTAAATACAGCTATCTGAGGCTAGCTGTGCCCCACTACGGCTATGCGCCTATGGAGTGGCCCTTTTTTCCTAGAGCCTATCTATTTTAAGGTGCTTTCACACCTGTAGATCAATTACTTTTTTCCGAAACAGGGATTAAAATTATTACAATGTTGCTTTTTATTCTTGGTGTAGTTTGCTTTCACACAGCAAATTTTCTAAACGGACCAAATTTGTTAATACAAGTCAAGCGCAAGTAAACTGTTCTCTCATTGGTCAAAGTTCCACGGTTTATTTTCCAGGATTGCTCTAGCAGTCACGGCTGTCATCCGTCAGGATGGAACGACAACAGCTTTGCGGGCTTATTGTTGGGTTTTTTTGTAGCTGTCATTATATTAATTTATCATTTTGAGCAGGAGTCCAGGATTCATCGGGAAAACATTTTTAAAATGCACCTACTAGGAAGAAGAGCAATAATACGGCATTATAAAATGAAAAAGTGTGCTTTGATTTTGAATGGCAAAGACGTGCTCACCCACAGACAACAGGTTCATTTTGAAGTATTAGCAAAACAACAAAGTTAATTCTTTTCATGGAACTTACGTAATTACCCATTATACATTGTGATATAGCCTAGTTCATTGGTCCGTTGGATCGGATCGCTTTCTCACTACAACCGAAAGAGTTTGTTTTCAATCGAGCCGAGACCACCTCGTTCAGGGGATCTTGGACCGATTGTTTTGGCGCGGATCCAAGTTCGTTTGTTAT
This sequence comes from Sinocyclocheilus anophthalmus, assembly GCA_018155175.1. Taxonomy (NCBI): domain Eukaryota; kingdom Metazoa; phylum Chordata; class Actinopteri; order Cypriniformes; family Cyprinidae; genus Sinocyclocheilus; species Sinocyclocheilus anophthalmus. The sequence continues at coordinate 14,898 of JADLZN010005092.1, forward strand.
GCCCAAACGAACCGAGCTAAGGGTGGAAATGCGCCAGGTTCCGAAACAATGGGCCAGGTGTGAAAGCACCCTTAGGTTTCAGTCGGTAGCCCTTCCTGGGTACGTAGTTATCTGAGGATATCTATGTGCTAGCTCAGTGACTGCTCCCCTCTTAGGGTCTTTAAGTAGCGGCCTCTTTGAGCCCTTGCCTGGACAGTGATTTCTCCCCTGTTTGGGTAGTAAGTAGATGGCCCACTCTCTGTGGTCTAGGCAGCTCTGTAGGAAGGCTATCTCGCTATGTCATTCTGGTCCACAAGCCTTCATAAGACCTTAGGGGCATTGCTATCCGAGGATAGCCAAGTTCTAGCTCAGCAGTTACTTCCCTTTGGGATCTCTGAGTTTTTTTGGAGGTTTTCTGTTATCCTCTTCAGTGGTCTTATGTGTCCAGGCTAGTTCTGCTCATATAGCATAGTCATCTGTGATAGCTGTGCTCTTAACTTGGGTGGGATGTTTCCTTTATTCGGATTCCCCGTTTCTGCCAAGTTGCGTGAGCAGCCCGTTGCCCCTTTCTTAGGAAAGGCTTGGTGTATGTATGTCACCTCTTTGGTGCTCCTCCACCAGGTGGACAGGCATACGTCTCAGCACGGCTTGGTTGGATTGCGTACCCCATAGTGCCCCCTAGGGGGCACAGCGTTGAGTTCCCTATGTAACCATGGTTCCCCGATAGGGAACGAGATGCTGCGTCCACTTGCCATGCCTTCAGTCTGCCTGTCGACGTCTCCTTCAGACGGCTAAGTGGATGACGCATTCGGCAGGTGCTCTTTTATACTTCCGGTAATCCCGCCTATGACGTCATGGGCCAGGTGGGCCAATAGATTGGAGTTGTTTCACACGTGCTTCAAACACCGGTCATGTTGATGGCATTCCCTATAATGTCTATTAGAGGATGTAGTGTCTCGTTCCCTCTCAGGGAACCATGCAGAGCAGTGCATTTTGTAACCAGAGACATTTTATAATATATGTTTTGAGTTTTGTTGCAGTACTGTTTTAGCACTGATAGCAGACTTAATTTGTTATTAATAAACTCTCAAACTATCGCTTGGTTTGTGTTCCAGAGAAAATAATCAAATTAGATGATGTACATTTGTATAGTAATTATTTAAATTACAATATGCAAAAATATATATTACCATATGGTTAAGCAACATCCCGTGTTATTTTACTATCACTGAGACACTATTATAGCAATAATTTTGTTGTTTTTGTCATTTTTTTGAGTATTTGTTTTTTATTGTCTGTATAGTTTTTCTTCATTTTATTTCAGTGTCCGTTTGAGTTATTTTAGTACCATTTTAGTATCAAGTTAAACTAAATGAGAAATGTTACCTTGGCAAATTTTTATGTAGTTTATTTCAGTTCAAATTTATTTAAATTTTGAGTTTTTCATGGTTTTAGTTTTATATAACTACAAATATTATATTTTGTTGTTTGCTAAATTTAATTATTAATATTAAAAAAAAACTTCAAACAATGATTAAATGAATCGTATGATTTTGGTCACTACACCCTCCCCGAAATGTTACTATTTTATGTTTTTTATGCACTAGTTTATGTTATTTTGTAAAACTAAAATTAAAAGTGAACTGTTAAAGGCTCAGCCAAGAAGGTAATGGATTATTTATGCTGCATTACTAGTGATTTCTGTTGACTGAGCAGATCATCTGTCCATAACTTCCTCAGGTCCAAGCGGTTTTGAGAAGGCACTGGAATCAGTACCGCATACAGTTTGGAAGCACCATCATACAGTCTGATGCTCTGAGGTCTGCATCGTACACTGCATCCTCCATTACGGAGGTCCAGGGCTGTTACAGCATCGACGGCCACACAGAACACTTGAATGGCACAAACTGCCATGACACTGACAACAGCACCTTAAAACCAGAGAATCCCTTTGCCTGATGCCACTGAATGTGGCAGTATGCCGCTTTAAAAAATAAATAAATAAACTGTTGGATATAGCGACAGCTGTCACATTACTGACTTGGACCTTTTTACCCATAATTCACTGCTCTATCTCTCTGAAGGGTGGAGAAAAGGCATTTCTCCTAGAATTTACACTGAAAAACATTTTGCTACCTTCATTTAATGTTAAGTGGATATAAGCATTACTGGCCTGGTCTTTGTACTTTACAGTATTTCAGTTTGCGCAACTGCTGTGCGCAGTGGAATTAAGTGTAAATATTCCGTTCTTTTGTCAGATTTCATGTGTAATGCACTTCTTTGTCTTATATTTGTCCCTGTGATGATAAAAATGAATTATAAATCTAATCCAAATGATGACCACACTAATAGGAAAAAAAAAACGGTATGTATGTTGAAACAAAAAAATGAAGAGTGCCCAAAAGCCAGTGCCACTTTTTCTTTTATAATAATGACTTGGGGTAAATCTTCTATTTTCCTTTGCAGACCGTATTATAAACAATTATTGTTCATCTGGACAATAACTATATTGAAACTTTGAAGATTTAGTATTATTAGTATGCTCTATTTTAGTCGCTAATTTATTTGAAGGATTCAACGTAAATCACAGCACTTCACATCCGTTATTTGACACAAATCTCAGATAGTGTGAGTATTCTGTATAATAATTAATAAACACTTGTTTTAGGGACCCCTAAAAATTACACTGGAGATTGAACCAGAATTTATGTAACATTTCTAGGTTTAGTAAGAACTCAGTGTGGAGCATTACAGTACAAAAACATACCACTTTATTTAAAATATATTTCTCAACTTATATGCTTATTTTTTCACAATTAAATTTATACTACACATGCCACATTTTCAGTGTTTTTTGACCATATTTCTTAACATGCTTGTAGTGCTCAGTCATGTATGTTTCTTTTAATACGTTGCTTTTGTGAAATAAGGTACAATAATCCGCCACCTAGAGTGTTACTCAGGAACTTTTCCTATAACATGCTTGGAGAGTTTGAGGTCTCGCTCTCTTGTGTCAAAGGCAGGGATTCCTTTCACCCACTCTACCTAAATTCAATTACATTCCATATGATTTGAATAATGTACCCACTGTTAATTTCCTTTGATGTCACAGCGTTACCTAAACTCGCTCCATTTTAGACTTCTGACAATCAACAATCCGACAACCAGTTTTCATAATGCTTAAAGGAATAGTTCACCCAAAAATTGCCGTTATTTACTTACCTTCATGTACTTCCAAATCCGTATGTGGACAAAAGTAGAATTTCCGATTAATCTGACTCCCCTCTTTCCAAGGATAGCTTGTAGTGGCCACCGCTGTCAAAAAAAAAGTAATATAAATATTACAGCTTCTGACTCATACACTATATTCTAAGCTGTCAGAAGTCATACAATATTTAAAATTTAATCTGTTCATTTTACATGACAGACTGAAATGTAAGTCAGTATTCGCTGTGTTTTATTATATAAATTGTATATTTTATAAATTATTCTTTTGGATCGGTTCTGTTCAGTGAGCCAATTTATGTGGTTCGCACATATGTGAAAACAAGCATGCATATTATTTTTGGGTGAACTAATTTAATTCCTGCTTTTGTCCATATGCATATTTAAACTGTGAACAGAATTGTTGACAACGTTACAAATGCGGGAATGTGCTAGTACTAATTATGTAAATATTATATTCTTAGCTGTAATCATATTTGAATATTTTATGGGGGTATGCATAATATCGCTTTGTACTGCAGACATGATTTGTGTGCATTTCTTCCACCCTAAACAGGAACGTAACTCATTCTGGGTTCAGAACAAATCAGTATTAATATTGCAAATCACAGCACTTCACAGCATGTAAACAAATGCCAATCAAACATCCACTGTATCATTTCATCAGGTTTTCATCATCAGACTCAACACAATATTCTTTACCTTGAATGTCATTTATTTTTCATGAATGTGTGCCAATTACTGTTGCTCATAATGCTTCTTCATATTTTTGTTGTGTTGTTTGTGATCATTTGTGTTTCAGTGAAAACAAAACACTCACTGCAGGACAGTTTCATATGTTTCATACACATATTTGCTTGTCGTTTTTTGACCTGGTATTTAAGGTTGTACTTTGTGTGAAAGTAAATTTTGCTTTCCAAGTTGTATTGTGTATATGCTGCACCTAAATTCAACCACTTCAAATGTTCTTTTCTGTATGAATGTAATTTGTCTTTTGTTCTCTTGAGGCGTATTTATGTAACATTTATTTCATAAAATGTGGGCAGTGTTGCAATCATGTGTATCTTATTATTTTGTAAGTATAGATGATTATATCAAGTGTCTAATATTGTGTGTTTCATTCAAAGCACTGGGGTGGGGATGAGATGTTGGTCAAAACATAAAAGCACATCAAAGTTTCCACTCTTCACAATGAAGAGGATTGAAGCCAATTTACTTCAATTCCAAGGGCAATCTAATGACGTTCATTCACAAAGACATGTTCGGCATCAAACATGTCCTTCAACTGCCTTCAATCGAATGCATTTTTAATGAGCTGGCTTAAGAACACGTACACACAATACTTTAGGAACCAGAAGGACTTTCCTCTCTAAAAGCTAAAGCCAATTTTTCTTGATGACCACTGCTCTGTAAAATAGCGAGTCTAACAACAACTATGCTACATTTCAATCAAATATCTATGTCTGCCTATAAAAAAGAAAAACAGTATATAGTTATATAGCCAAGTTACTGAAAAATGAAAATTTGCTCAAATTGTACTCAACCTCAGGCCATCCAAGAAATAGTCGGTTTGTTTCTTTATTGGAAGAGATTTGGGAGAAATTTAGCATTACATCACTTGCTCAACAAGTGATTCTCTGCAGTGAATGGGTGCCGTCAGAATGAGGGTCCAAACAGCTGATAAAAAAACATTACAATAATCCACAAGTTATCCACAGTCCATCAGTTAGCATATTGGGAAGGGAAAAGTTTGTTCACTTCTGGTCAAAGTACCAGTCTGTAATACAAAAACGCTTCCTCCAGTGAAAAAGTCCATCCCCTGTTGTCCTCTCACATCAAAATCCACCGATATATTTGTCTAGAACTGTTTTGAACTGTTTTTACCTGTAAATTGTGCTTGATGTGTGAATATTTCTCTCCTGATTCAGACTTGATTACTTTTTCTCTGCAGAAAGCAATATTATTGGATAGAGGACTCTTATTACTCTTACTGTATTAGCCAGAAGCAATGGTTTCAAGTTTTAAAAGTCTTGATGGATTTATTTTCAAACTTGCAACTTTTCGCTTAACAATAGACATTAACTGATGGACTGGAGTGGTGTGGATTATTGTGATGTTTTTATCAGCTGTTTGGACTCCCATTCGGACGGCACCCATTCACTGCAGAGGATCCACTTGTTGATTTCTCCAAATCTGTTCCGATGAAGAGTTAAACAATGGAAAACAAAATGTAAACAGTAAAAATAAGATGATGGTATAGCTGCTTCATTGTCAAGTCAAGTCAGCTTTATTTGTAGCGCTTTATACAATACCGATTGTGTCAAAGCAGCTTTACAGTGTCAAACAGGAAAATAGTTTGTCAATAATGCAAGAAGACAATAACAAAGAGTCCTTTTTCCAGCTAAAGTCAGTTCATTGCTGAATTCCTACCTGCTAGTGTAAAGTTTACCAAAAAAGTAAAAAAAAAAAAAAAAAGAAAAAAAAAAAAAAAAAAAAAAAAAAAAAAAAAAAAAATAAAAAAAAAAAAAAAAAAAAAAAAAAAAAAAAAAAAAATATGTCTGGAATGCATGTCATCAGATATTTATGAGAACTAAAGGGTATCATGCTGTGAGTAGACTACAGAAAAAGTTATACCTAGGAAGTATTGGCCCACCAGATGTTTCCTCTGACATGCCCCAGTGCAGTATTAAATTGACAACATATGTTGTCCACCATCTTGGAAAGCATTAAGTAAATGGGGCAATCCCAGAGAGCACTCAGCACTGTCTATACAAGGATCAAATGGAAAACAAACTGTGAAACAGTTGTATGACAGACCGAAAAGAAAAAAAAACTGCCTTTGGGACATGAGGCCATCAATATAATTCAGTCTGAAATGTTATACTTTGGTGCCCATTTTCCTGTAGCTTGAACACTGAAGAGAATGTGTTCACATTAATAAGGTTTTTCATTTATTCTGTTCCAACTCAACAGAATATGTTCAGTGTTCAAGCTAAAAGATCAAATCTCTCTCGGCACGTAGCATGGTGTCTAATCAGAGGGAAAGTCCACCGAAACTGAGGGCTGGTGAAACAGGTGGGCTAACATACAAAAGCACTTGACAGACAGGAGATAAGCATTCATTCCTCTGCCCACATGAATGTGTGTTCACTGTATGTTCTGCTTTATCCAAGACTTTCAACAGTGCCCTGCGTCATTGCCTTAAATAAATAGCACGCATCTGTTTTCAGGAAGATACGGCAGGCATGATGAGACGGTTCTGCCAGGTGAGGAATGCAGTTATGATGAGACTAGAAGGATTTTTCACTTAGAAGGTTAAGGGGGGAGGAACCAAAACATTCATAATTTCAGGTTAAAAACAAAGAGTATTAAAAACGTCACATTAATTGTCAACCTTGCCCTCTTTCTTCCATGAAACAGAAAATGAAATGTTAAGCAGAGCAGTCTAAATCACCATCGTTTTTCTTTGTATAGAACCAAAAACTCAAAAACTCACAATTTGTGTTTCAAGGAAGAAAAGAAAATACCAAGATTCTAACATGGTAAGTAAAAGATAATTTTAATTTCTGGAAACTGGTTTCACATAAGCAGGAACCATAACATTCAATAAAGGTCAATTAGCTGTAATGAATCGTTTCCATGTGCTTAATATGCTTTTTACAATGTTAAGTCACAATCTATTCCAAATATATTTTGTGGATATCTTACATCATTTCTGTAATCAATGACAAGGCAAGGACATACAGAAAATGTCGGATAGAAAGGGTATGACATATGAAAGACTAGTTCCAGCTCCAGCTCTAGCTCCAGTTCTCTTGGGAGACTTTGCATATCACACTCACTGACTGCAAATGATGTTGTTTCAGTATATGGGGATAGTTTCATTAAATGCAATGTCTTTCAGTAGCTTAACCGCAGAAAGAAAAAAAAACACAATACTATACAGTATGTATTGTTCAAAGGCTACCTAAATACAATAAACAGTATTAGGAACTTCATATTTCACCACAAAATCAAAAAGGGAAAAAAAGCAGAATAGATATTACTTACACAAAATACAGTAAAGGCAATTCAGGAATATTTATTTTAGATTGTGAATGATCAAATTCATCACAATTAAGTATACCTACACACAGATTCTCATTCTCAATGAAAAACAACAACAGAAAAAAGCCTTAGTTATGTAAAGCAAAAAAGTATTTGGAAATCATGGTGGCATCTTTGTAAATCATAGTATTGCAATAAACCTGGAGGGTTCATAGTAATGAGAATTTGGTGGGAAAAGAGCTTAAATGTCATTAAAAATCCTAATTTACGGCCTATGAAAAGTAATGCTGCTGGAATATGAATGTCATGATATTTTGAAAGTTTAATCATACAGCACAGGCCTTGACCTATACAAAATAAAAATGCAACCTATATTTTCCACTGCTGGCATACAAAGCTTACACAGCGTAGAGATCAGTGTTGTAAAACTGACTTCATTTAATAGTTACCTTGGATACCTTTTAGCACTGCTGGGCCAAAATCAAATAAATGGAAATTGAAAAAGAGAAAGAAAAGCAGGATATTAACCAAATGCATTACAGTAAGCCACATCCACACATTCGAAATGTAACCTTGAAAAGAGTGTTTGTATGCACCTGAATACTTCACCTAATCTATGTTGATCTTTTTTTATTTTTCCTTAATTAATCTATTAAACTGTCTTGATATTAACATCTCAAATCTCTCATTATGGAGATGCAACAACATTAGCATCCATGTTTCAAGATTACAGTTGGCCCTAAATGACCTAAATAGCAGGCTGGCCAGACTAATGGAATATAACACAGGGTGGAGGCTGCCCAAGGCCAGTGTCACCTGCATTTAGCTTCAAAATATGATGAAAACATGCTATTTACCAATTCACAGATGGGTGAGTAACACTCTCTCATCCTCACGCATTCATGTGCCTAGGGAAAGTGAAACAGCGAATGGAACTCACACATAGAAAAGCCTATTCTTCTATTTGTTTATTTCTCTAATTGCACATATTCTTACATCACCAAAAATGATTATATTGTTGAAATGATTGCACATTTTCTTAAAAACGATCATGACAAAAACAACATTCACGGTTAACTGCAACGCACATGTGATTGGCATTACGTACAAATCTGCTTTAATTTCAATAGTGTAAACATTGCCATCTAAATATCCATTAAGAACAATCACATTATGTCATCTGGGAATATTCTGAATGACAGCATAACTTTCACTACAGCATAAAAGTCACTAACTAGACATCACGATAAAAATAAGACTCCAAAAAGACCCTGAAGGGACATCTATGAGAACATCCTTGGGTAGGAAATTGCAATTTAGCTGCACTGTTAAACTTTGAACTATAGCATTAACCTGCTGACATTTGGCCAAGCTAAATATATAACTTCATGAGAAATTGGTTGACTGAGGACTACATCCAAAAAAGGCCGGAATGAAATAAAAAAAGTTTCAGTTTCAAACACATTCATGACGAATTGTTCAAAATGTATAAATAATTCAGGATCACCAAACTCAGACAAATTGTTTGACTTCAAAGTACATACACACCACCTCTACTCCGTGTGTTTCTCTGCACAGGCCCGGTGCACCCAGGACGCGATCTTCCCAGATGTCCTTCACTCCGGCGCCGGATCACCACGGACCCTGGGTGCAGCACCTGCCACGGAAGACGCGAGCCAGGCCCCGGGCGACGACCTCTCCCCCTCCGCCGCCTCCGGTCTTCGAGATCTCCACCCGGAACCGCTTCGCTCCCCTCCGCGAGATGGAACGCGACGCTGTGATCATCAGAGACTACATCGTCCGGTACGTCCGTGCTACGTTAGCTGAAGGTAAAGTGCACACTCACTGTTTCCCTGGTGCTAGTGTTCTCGATGTTTCTGCGCAGATAACCCGCGATCCTGAAGGGCGACGAGAACACAACGGAGCGGTCGTGCTTCACGCGGGGGATAACGACACCAAGCTGCGGCAGACGGAAACACTAAAGAGGGACTTCAGGAGCCTGATCAAGACAGTGCGCAGCACATCGCCCGCAACGACGATCATCGTGTCAGGACCGCTTCCCACGTATCGACGAGGACACGAAAGGTTCAGTAGGCTTTTTGCTTTAAATGAATGGTTATTGTCATGGTGTAAAGAACAGAAACTGCTCTTTGTTAATAACTGGAATCTTTTCTGGGAGCGTCCTAGGCTTTTTCGCGCTGATGGTCTGCACCCCAGCAGAGTGGGAGCGGAGCTCATGGCGGACAACATCTCCAGGACGCTACGCACCATATGACTAGTAAGTCAAATATCAAATAACTGCCCTGATGACTTGTGGTCTACCCGCTTAAATGATAGGATTTTTAGCAAGTACTTGCGCTTGCTTTACAATCTATAAAGATTGTGTCTGTTCCCCGAATAGTGAGGGCAAAATATAAATTTAATGCAGGATCTAGAAAAAATCTGATCGTGATTAAACCAGAAAAATATAAAATAAATGAACAAAAACAAAAAAAAATTTTAAAGTTTGGGCTCCTAAACATTAGAACACTCTCACCCAAAGCAGTTATTGTAAATGAAATGTTCACAGATAATAGTTTTGATGTACTCAACCAAAACCAAATGTTTATATTGGTCTAAATGAGTCTACTCAACCAAGCTACTATTATAAGCATGAGCACCGTCAGACTGGCCGTGGTGGCGGTGTTACAACAATATATAGTGATATTCTCAATATTACACAGAAGACAGGATACAGGTTTAACTCATTCGAAATACTAATGCTTAATGTTACACTGTCAGATAATCAAAAGAAATCTATCGTATCTCTTGCTCTGGCTACTGTGTATAGACCACCAGGGCCGTATACAGATTTCCTAAAAGAATTTGCAGATTTCCTCTCAGACTTATTGGTTACTGTTGATAAAGCGCTAAATTGTCGGAGATTTTAATATTCACGATGATAATACAAATGATGCATTAGGACATGCGTTTACTGACCTAATAAAACTCTTTGGAGTCAAGCAAAACGTCACCGGGCCCACTCATCGATTTTAATCATACGCTAGATTTAATTATTTCGCATGGAATTGATCTTACTGATATTTATATATATATATCTTACCTCAAAGTGATGATGTTACTGACCATTTCCTTGTATCGTGCATGCTGCGTATTACTGATATTAACTATATGGCTCCGCGTTATCGTCCGGGCAGAACTATTGTTCCAGCCACCAAAGACAGATTCACAAATAACCTGCCTGATTTATCTCAACTGCTCTGTGTACCCATAAAAACACATGAACTAGACGAAATGACTAGCAACATGGGCACCATCTTCTCTAATACAATAGAAGCTGTTGCCCCCATCAAATTGAAAAAGGTTAGAGAAAAACGTACTGCGCCATGGTACAACAGTAATACCCATTCTCTCAAGAAAAAAACTCGTAGTCTTGAGCGCAAATGGAGAAAAACTAACTTGGAAGTTTTTAGAATTGCGTGGAAAAACAGTATGTCCAGCTATAGACAGGCTCTAAAAGCTGCCAGGGCCGAGCATATCCACAAACTCATAGAAAATAACCAAAACAATCCTAGGTTTTTATTTAGCACAGTGGCTAGATTAACAAATAACCAGACGCCACCCAATCTAAATATTCCCTCACAGTTTAATAGTAATGACTTTATGAATGTCTTCACTGATAAAATAGATAACATCAGAAATACAATAACAAATGTAGATTCTACAGCGTATAATACTTTAGCTTAATTCATCGCACCAAAAGATAAACTGCAGTGCTTAACAATTATAGGACAGGAAGAGCTAAATAAACATATCACTGCATCTAAACCAACAACATACCTATTAGATCCTGTACCCACTAAATTAATAAAAGAGTTGTTACCTGTAGCAGAAAAAAACACTTCTCAATATTATTAATTTGTCGTTGTCTTTAGGTCACGTCCCAAAAAAATTCAAGCTGGCGGTTATTAAGCCTCTTATTAAAGAAACCACAACTAGATCCTAGTGAACTGACTAATTACAGACCCATCTCAAATCTTCCTTTTATGTCTAAAGTTTTAGAAAAAGTTGAGTCTGCTCAATTGTGCTCCTTCCTGCAAAAAACATATCTCTATGAAGAATTTCAGTCAGATTTCAGGCCCCACCATAGCACAGAAAACTGCACTTGTTAAAATTACAAATGACATACTTCTTGCGTCAGACCAAGGCTGTGTCTCATTGCTAGTTTTACTTGATCTTAGTGCTGCATTCGATACTATAGATCATGACATACTCATAGATTGATTACAAAACTATACAGGTATTCAAGGGCAGGCTTTAAGATGTTTAGATCCTACCTGTCCGATCGCTACCACCTTTTTCATTTAAATGGGGAGTCATCTCAAATAACACCAGTAAAATATGAAGTGCCACAAGGATCTGACCTAGGTCCTCTGCTATTTTCAATATAAATGCTGCCCCTTGGTAATATTATTAGAAAAAAAGGGGATTAGTTTCCACTGTTATGCCGATGATACTCAACTATATATCTCAACAAGACCAGATGAAACTTCTAAATTATCTAAGCTAACAGAGTGTGTTAAAAATGTAAAAGATTGGATGACCAATAATTTTCTCCTATTAAATTCGGATAAGACAGAGATATTACTTATTGGACCAAAAGACAGTACAACGAATCTCGTGGATTACAATTTGCAACTAGACGGATGTACGGTTACTTCCTCTACAGTCAAAAATCTAGGTGTTATATTAGATAGCAAATTGTCTTTTAAAAATCATATTTCCCACGTTACAAAAACAGCATTCTTCCATCTAAACAAAAATTGCCAAGCTACGAAACATGTTACCTGTTTCTGATGAAGAAAAGCTAGTTCATGCATTCATGACCTCTAGACTGGACTATTGTAATGCACTAATAGCTGGTTGTCCTGCATCTTCAATAAACAAGCTACAGGTAGTCCAAAATGCAGCGGCTAGAGTCCTTACCAGGTCAAGAAAATATGATCATATTACGCCAATTTTACAGTCTCTGCACTGGCTACCTATTAAGTTCCGTATCAGTTACAAAATATTACTACTTACCTATAAGGCCCTTAATGGGTTAGCTCCTGCATACTTAACTAGTCTTCTACCACGCTACAATCATCACGCTCCCTAAGGTCGCAAAATTCTGGACTTTTGGTAGTACCTAGGATAGCAAATTCCACTAAAGGAGGTAGAGCTTTCACATTTGGCTCCCAAACTCTGGAATAGCCTTCCTGATAACGTTCGGGGTTCAGACACACTCTCTCTGTTTAAATCTAGATTAAAGACACATCTCTTTGGCCAAGCATTCAAATAATGCATCTCATAATCTTTTACTGCAAATATACAGTATCTGATCAAGTGCACATTATTATTCTTTAATTTGGGTTAAACAAATCAATTTAGCTTGAACAGCAGCTACGATAATTATGTCTCTATTTGTTTCTCTGTCTTTTGCCACGGATGTAACTAGGATTTACACAAGCTTCAGTCTGGATCCAGAACACCTGAGAAGAGATGATGCAAACCCCTCAGAGGACCTCAGATGATGCCAACCATGAAACAACATACAGAACTACCACATTTTGCTATAAGTTTGATTGCATCATATAATAATTGCTGTTAATATTATTCATCGTCTGTTTTATTACGTCTTAAATTGATTTTTCAGTACATTTCTGCCATGTGTACATTAACTGACAGTCACCACTGATAATCTACCACTAAATATTGTAGAAACTATTTCGAATTTCTGCCTGGAATTGAACTGCTGGTTTTCGTCTGGTCAGAGGAGAACTGGTCCCTGACTGAGCCTGGTTTTCCCAAGGTTTTTTCCTTTGCACAGAGGGTTGTGGTCTGGCCGCTGTCGCCTCTGGCTTGCTTGGTTGGGGACACTTCATTTCCGGCGATATCGTTGACGTGATTGCAAAGATATTATTAAAACTGAGCTGGATGTTGACATCACTGAATTCAATGATGAACTGTCTTTAACTGAAAAATTAGTGTTTACTATTGTCACTTTGCATTATTGACACTATTTTCCTAATTAATGCTGTTCAGTTGCTTTGACACAATCTGTATTGTTAAAAGCGCTATATAAATAAAGGTGACTTGACTTGACTTGACTATGGTGTCCAGAAGCCCACTGCAGTGACCTGGGCAGTACAGATTTGTTTCGGAAACAAAGGCGCCAACCGTGTGTTTGTTCTAACTAATCAAGCACAGGAAATGGGCGTACGGGGAGAGTCTTTACTCAATGAAAACAATCACTATGACCATACAGACTGGTCCCTCCTCAGGAATGCTACCAGGATTTTATAGGAACTGACTGTTTACTTGTACAATTTCCAGTTATCTGTAAAGTAAACAAGGCATTTGAATACGAGCTTCTTTCAAGGGAATAAGGGACTGTGGTGCTTTTGATGTGATAATGTAGTTATATCACTTGTTCAACTTTGAAAAACACTCTGTTTTCAAGCTGGGCTAGATTGGGACATCCAGACTCAGTTACAAAAAAAATCTAAATAAATAGGGCAATACAAAAGAAATGGAGAAAACAACAACAACAACAACAACAAAAATATATAATTGCTATTATAAAAAAAATAATTACCACATTGTTGTGTGTCTTACAATATATAGTATTATAGTTATATATTATATATATAATCTATATATATATATATATACATAATATATAAATAAATAAATTATATTAATTATATTAATATAATATTATAATTAGCATATATACACACACACAAACACCCCAACATATAAAATATAAAATAATATATATATTAATATATACATGTTTTGAATGATTTGCACTTCATTGTAACGTTTAGTACACCCAGACTCGGTTTATTTAAAAAATTGCCAATCCTGTAAGGGTTTATCCGACGACTCATGCTTGATGATTTCTGAATCCTTAAAGTCGTTTGAGCAACTTGGAGTAAAGTATAACATTTCTTCCACAGATTTTTTCAATACCTTTAAATTCGGCATTTCACAGAGTCTCTTTTACAGCAGGACAAACTTTATTTCAAAATTGATCAGAACTGGAAGAAGTTATGATTTCTGACAATTCTCTTAAAGAGATTAATTTGAGTTTTATGCTTATGATCTACTCTGAGTCTAGTTATAATACTCTGAAACTGTTAGGGGAATGGGATCTGGGGGTATCATTTAGGCCGGCAGATTGGACAAAGATCTGTAATGGGATTTTTCCAAAGTGTACCTCAATTTCTTTACATAAATAAAATAAAAATAAAATTCATAGGATCTATTTTACACTTTTTCGACTTCATAGGATGTTTCCTAGTTGCTCAAATCTTTGTTTTAAATATAAGACATTCAAGGGCACACTTTTTCATTTATTTTGGTCCTGTGATCGCATTCAGTCATTCTGTGATACAGGAGATAACTGGTAAAAAAAATCATACTGTTCCCTTCATTTTATTTGCTGAACCACTCATGGAAACATTTTTGATGCAGACACTAAATCTTTATTAACCCCCCCCCCACACCCAAAAAAATCCTTTATTGTTTGGCAAAAATTATAAAAATGAAAATAAAGTATTTTATTGAGGTGGTCTACACCCCAGATTCCCATGGTCATCATATGGATACCCCAGGTGTCAGTTTTCTTTCCTTTGGAGAAACATATGATCCAAATCATAAATCAGACAAATTCTAGAGACTTTGTAAACCTCTTCATTCTTTACAGGAACTCTATTTGCTTGTTTCAGGAGGACTATATGGCGTTCTCCCTCTCTTTCCTTTTCCTGTTTCAATTATAAAATATATACTATAACATTTATTATTAATATATGTACATGCATATATTTATTAAATTATTACTACTCCTATTATCATTTGTTTATTTTTAAATGCATTTAGTCCTGATGCCCTCTACATAGGTTTAAAAAATTTATAAAATAAAAGTATTTCCTGTACAAGTCAACCATTTTCAAAAACCAAGAAGATGAAGTTATGGCAAACCCTTGAAGAAATTCAGAAAAAAAAGCCAGATGTCCCCTACAGAGGAAAAAAAAAAGTGAAGGGCTCCCAGAAGGATATGTGATTTCAATTAGTTTTTATCCTTGCAATGCCTGTTGGGTGATCTGCTCAGTTTGAGCAATTTTCACATGGTACAACAAGGGAGCTTTAATCAGGGAACGTATTAGTGAGATTACGCAGAGGTTCCCATAAATGTTTGGAAAGCAAGACTACAGATCCATAAAAAATGCACACTAAACGCAGCTCGAATACAAGACTGACAGTCTGGAGTGTCCCATTTTCTGAACCGCCACAAATGATCCTATTTGTCCAGATGAACGAATGTAATAAAAGAGGTGCTGCGCAGTCATTTCACAGTTGACGTCAAGAGATGTGAAAATGTTTCACACATGGACAGTACAACATATTAAACCTCAGCTATTTACAAAGTGACTGAAACTGGGTCCCACAGCAACCGAGTTTGTGGTGTTATTGATCCTCAACTGATCCCCCCGTGTTTTTGACCCCAGTTTATTCCGAAAGTAATAAACAAGGAGTTCATGCTGTTGTCAGATGTTTGACCTATGCATTCTGAGAAATCGTGCCTCTTCCCAGGAGAGTCCATAGTGGATGCAACAAGGACAGGTGCTGTTATTTGAGAGCCAGGGGTGTATAGGCCACAGCTGTGAGGGAAAGAGCCCAGTGAGCATGCAATGCTTCTGGGAACATCCTGTCGTTGTTGTCTGGGCGCAGCGAGCACTCAGACAGCCAGAATGTTAGCTATATTACAGATCCATTGCATCACAAATCCAGGTTCAACCGAAAACAACTGAATTTGGTCAAAACTAAAAAAACGACTTGTGCCATGCTAATATTTTTGATAATTATAAAAAACAGAATAAATTAATAATATAAATACAGATAATTAAATGTTTACTTTTTTAGAATAGATTTTAGTTCTTAGGTAGAATGTGATAGATTAGATATATTTTTTATTGATACTTAGTAGAAATTAGATAGATAGAATGTTATATTTTAGAATTTAGAAGTTATGATAGATAGGAGATGGTAGGATAGAATTTTTTTAGTATTTTTTTTATTAGATTTCGTTTTTTAGTTAGATCTTTAAGTTATTTTTTAGAAAGATTAGTAGGTTTAGTTTAAGCATAGTAGATACTAGGATAGTTCATTTTAAGATTTCGAAATTTTTTTTAGATAGCTAGAATATTTAGTTTTAGATTTTAGAAGAATTAAATTAGTTTTAGTAAGAACGGATAGGAATAGATGTTAGATCTAGAAGGTTTTAGAATAGAAAATAGAAGATAGTATAGATATTATAGAGTTTTATTTTTATAGAGAATATTTATTAAGGAAAGATAGTAGTAGGATTTGATTAGATAAAGAATCATTAACTCAGAATAAACAATAAAATAAAAGTAGAATACATTTAGAAAAATTTAAGACAAACAAACACTGCTTTTTGAATAAATAAATGTAGAATAAATAAATGTAGGATAAAAATACATTTAGGATTAATAATTTTATAATAAATAATTTAATAATAAATAAATGTAAAACATTTTTTTTAGGATTAATAAACTGGAAAATAAATAAATAGTTAGTAACGCAGAAATGGGGTAATTCAGCTGTCAGATTTACATGGAAAGTTGTTCCATCACTGGTGCCAACATGCTTCAGTCAGCAAGCCTGGTGATGATTGCTGGGGTTAGACCCCGCATGATGACAGGTGTATCGTATCTGCCACTCTCTATAGGGAAGTGAAAATCCCTGGATAAAGCCAGGACATGTAACCAGAGCTTCTCTTATATGTGTGATTCAGTGTATAGCTGCTGAAGCATTTGTGCAAGATTTGCATTATAATGTCCTCATGCATTTAAAAGGCTGGTGGGAATCAGACACAGGAAGAGCAGTCTTCTGTAAGGTCCTTGAGAGTAGCCTGAGCTACAATAATTGTGTCCTCACTGACTCTAAAATAAACCTGTCAACCGCCCACTGAGAGGAACTCATGCTAATGCTTCCTGCAAAGTAAACCCATTAAAATGAACATTACTAGCATAGACAGTCTATTCAAAAATCAAATCTTTAGGACTGACTGCACACACTGCCATTTTGCAGATGATGAAATCAAATCCACTTCTTCAGATAGTGTGGTCAATATCCTATATATAAACACCGGTTGCCATAGTAATTATATAAGTGACAGCAAGAGACATGAGAGAAGCTGTCATTGTGCAAAAGGATTGAAAACTGAAACATTTTCTCTTCTCATGCCCATCATGACAGTGTTGAGCTAAGCAGCATAACATAAGCAGCAAAAGCATTACTGTACAATTTACACATTTATATATATGCTATGTTGATCACTATGTGATCGACATATGCAAGAGAAAATGAGACAATGCAGACACTACTGCGCAATGCATATGACACTATGTCACATCCCAAAATAAGAGAGAGAAAAAATCCTACTCAGACTGACATTGGAAGGAATGAAACTAATCGATTCTCTATAATGAATCAAAGAAATGGTAAAATCACAAAAACCTAATCAAAGATTCATTTGAATTATTCAAAAGTGTCTCTAGTATCCTCAGCTTGGCATTTTATGTTTTACATTTTTTGTGTAAATAAATAAATGTGTATAAATAAATAAAGCATATATACATACACACACATATTCACTAATAAAGCTACAGGGGGATAGAAAAGATAAATAAATGTATACCCACCGTGTGTGTGTGTGTGGGTGTGTGTATGCCTATATATAAAATAAATAGAATAATTTAGATACGTAAATGCATTTAAGAAAATAAATAAATATTATTTATACAAATATAATAAAAAAATAAAATGATTAAATTTAGAATTTTATTAAAAAATTTAAATGTGATGTCTCACAAAATTAACAT
Organism: Sinocyclocheilus anophthalmus; assembly: GCA_018155175.1. Classification (NCBI taxonomy): domain Eukaryota; kingdom Metazoa; phylum Chordata; class Actinopteri; order Cypriniformes; family Cyprinidae; genus Sinocyclocheilus; species Sinocyclocheilus anophthalmus. The sequence continues at coordinate 33,104 of JADLZN010005092.1, forward strand.
TTCAAATAAAAAATATCAAAACCACAGTTACTACAGTAAATTCATTCTAATATTAATATGACATCTTCAAACAATAAAAGAACCCTTCAGAATCTTATTGATCCTTTGTGTGGTTTCCTTTTTTGATAGTGTGGCATATACCACCACCATTTTACTACAACAATAGGCCTAATTGTTTTACAGTATTTTGGTGGAAACTATGGTTACCATGATTTTTATATATCCAACAGTTAGTGGAGTGATTTACAAACACTTTGTGAGTCAATTAATGTGTATCTTTCAAAAGAAATGGTTCAAAATAATGATATCAGAGATTCATCTGAATTATCATGCAAAAATGTTTCCAGTAGTCCCTCCAGTAGTCAACCTCCTTTTAAAAATTTCCATAACTTATAATTTCCACCAAAAAAGAAATAAATAATAAAGCTTATACCACCACCATTTTACTACAACAATAACTGCATTGACTTTGGTGGAAACTATTATCAAAAAATTCTACAGTGGAGTGATTTACAAACACTTTGGAGCTGGTTCAGAGACCAACTATTCGCGAATCACTAGACTACAAACAACTAAACGGATTTGAGTCGGATCAGCCAAAACAATCAGATTTTTTGCCGCTTGTCTGAACTAAGCCATGGTCTCTAGTTGCTCAGACCCTAATGCACATCAGTGTCTGGGATACTGAGGCGAGAAATGGGATGCCTGTGGGGATCCTTGCATAACTGAGAGCTGGAGAGCTGTCAAGTACATTTGAGTCTTCTCTCTCTCCTCCTACATGGTGAATGAAACAGAAGTCTAAAATGTGCTCTAGATTAGTACACAAATCCGTGAATCCACTTATTTTTAATGACTTGTGCTCTGTGACCTGATCTATGCTATGATAGTATCAGCTGGGCCTCTAGTAGGGTCAAGGATGGAAAAAAAATTTATCCAGGGGACTTACAACAATTTCTGCATTTTATTTTTAAAAATGAAGAGACATAGAGTGGCCCAAAGTGACCTACAGTCGGAGGTCTCAGAGTATCAGTACCACATTTGCAGTTGTTAGTGCTCTGGTTTACTGATGATTTAACTTCAGAACTACTGTACCTCTTCTCTATATATAGTTGTGGTCAGAATTATGGCACCTTTGTAAATCCTTTGATCATTAGTTTTGCAACATCCATTTTGACAAGATAAATGAGAGGTCTTCTCCATATATCTGCGAGGTTGGAGAACACCTGACATGGAGTCAGAGACCACCTTCATTAAAGGCCCTTCAGTTCCCAAGTCATGTTTCTGCAGGGTTTAGGTTAGGTCTGGGAGGCCATGGCAAAGCTTGTTTGGCTCAGGACCCGTTTTATGAGTTCGCATTGTCCTGATGTAAAATCCAACCACGGCCCATTATAAGATTTCTTATAAAGCAGTCAGGTTTTGATTTTTGATCTGCTGGTATTTGATAGAATCATTGATGCCATGTATCTGAACAAGAAGTCCAGGACCTCTAGCAGAAAAACAGGCTCACAACATTACAGATCCAGCAGTATATTTAACCATGGATATGGGGTATTTTTTGATCTCTTCTGTGCCAAAAAGCTCTTTGTTTTTAGTTGCATCTGACCATAAAAAATAGTCCTTTTTGAAATTCCAGTACTGTCTGGCAACTGAACATGCTGGAATGCTTTTGTATGAGAGGCTTGTTGACCCTAAGGCTCGAAGACTCAAATCATTTCTGCAGTTCTCCAACTGTGATCCCTAGAGAGTCTTTGGCCACTTAAACTAACTTTTTCCACTGTGCATAAAGAAAATATAGACACGTGTCCTCTTCCAGGGAGATTCGTAACATCTCCAGCTGATCTTAACTTCTTAATTATTGCCCTGATGGTAGAAAAGGGGATTTTTAATGCTTTAGCTATTTTCTTACAGCCACTCTATTTTGTGAAGCTCAACAATCTTTCTCTGCACATCAGAACTATCTTCTTTGGTTTTACTCATTGTGATGGATGATTAAGTGAATTTTGGGTTACATTGTACATTTTTTTGAATGAAAGATAAAGTTAAACAGTGCAGATTCATTTTCGGTCTTCTTTGGTCCTATTTACCCAGGGTGCCAATAATTCTGACCATGATTGTAAAACAACAGAATTTGTTTAGCAATAATGTGTAAAAAAGTGTAGGCTACCCTTACGAAAAAGAAGTTTATTCAAGTGTGCTATTAGTATACTTCTTTTAAACTAAAAATAGGAAAGTATACTTTTAGTCTACTTTTTATGTACTTCTCAGAAATATACTTAAAATGACATTTAAATATACTTGACTTATACTTAGAAAAAGTCTAAATATATTTTAGCTATACTTGTGTTCCTAGAATCCGTGTTTTCATTGTTATACTGTAGAGGGCGCTAGTACACATCTTCTGTACAGAATTTCCAAAAAACACAAGTGAAGAAGAAACCGAAACAACAGATGCTTCCACATGTAATCTAACACTATCATCAGACATAAAACAGCATCAAAACAGTGTAACGTTATGGAATAAAATGTCGACCAATGAAGAGGTAATAATAACTGTCAAGCTCTGGGGTGTTGATCGACTTCATCTACGTTTTGATTATCATTCTGAATCCAATTCATAGTCTTTTTTCAGCTTTTATTCAAAATGTTGTTTATTTCTTTATTATTTATTTATACACATTCAAGTGTTTAAAAAAAAGAAAGCTTGAAGCTAGAATAAAATGTTTTTGTTAACAAGCAGATACCCTGTTCTTTCTTTTGAATGTTCAGATATTCATATAACAAAATATATACAAATTAATACCTAAATAGGGACATAGTAGTATACTTAAAGTATGATGTAAAGTTCACTTAAAGAAAACTTACGAGTATACTTGCAGTATAAAACTACTAAACTAGTAGTTTACTGAGACTATACTTCAAAGTGTACTACAAGTATTTAATTAGTAAACTATCAGTATACCTATAAGTTCACTTTTAGCATAGTTGCAGTACAAACTAAACATTTAGATGTAAACTAGTTGTGTACTCAAAGTTTACTACTGTTATACTTAAAGTATACTTAAAAGTATACTTTTATATACTAGAAAGTGGGCCAAATTAGTCCCAAGGAGTATTGAAATATTACACTTACAAGAATACTACTAGTACACTAAAATTTCTATACTTACTACATAAAGTATACTTAAAAATATACTTGAACTTTACTTAAGTATACTTAATAAAATAAACTTGAAGTATACTACTTTTTGGTAAGGGAGACCAACCATGAGCTCTGACTTTTGTAACTCATCCCACTTAGGTCATACTCATATTTCGCATGGTTGCCTTGTACGAGTCTGAGGCTCCAAGCGCGTTTCTACACTAATAAGGTGAGAACCACACCTGTTATAAAACTGAATATAATCAAATTATTTAAAAAATGTACTATCCAAGTAGTAATAGATGTTTGTTGTCATAAAGATGACAGTAGTGCACACAAAAGTAGTAGCTGTTCCGTGCTCCGGCATGGTTAGCAATCACAGTTCTGCACCTGAGCCCAATTTAACAGCCCACCTCTTCTAGTGGGCCAAGGCACGGCACGAAGTGATCACACTAGTCAAACAAACCAGATTTTGGCGGTCAACGTGCTCGGACTGAACCGTGAACCTTGAATTGGATGACTTATAAATGGCGGAAAATATTTTTTATATACTGTCATTTCCAGGAGTAGATGATGAAACAATGGCCTGACTTTTGGATCCCAATGTACGTAACTGTATAGAGTAATTGTTCATGTAGGCAGTGCAACATAATTTTTTTTCTAGGCACTTTAAACTAAACCCACGTGTGTCCCGCCATGAGGCTTCAAGTGTTTTTAGAGGCCAGGTTAGTCACTGCTGCTGTGATTCATCCTCTTCACAATGCATCACATGTTCTAACCCTCCTGATGCATAAGACCAAGGCTGCACAGTAGCATTAATTCATTCCAAAATGGACTTGAACACCCACCTGAGGGACATTTTCACAGGTTCAGTGCAAAAACAATATATTTTGGTGAAATTAATAAAAACGCTTGTTTGCTATTCAGATCAGTTTAAATATGTACATCGGTTAACAATATTTTGGTCTCTGCTTTCAAAAAGATTGGTTGTCTGGACTCCAAGATGTGATGCCATTCAAAAACAGCCTGGGACCTATTGGGGATAGTGATGTAAAACTGCGTCACTCTCTTTATCCAGCAAACTGTAAAGAGTTTTCTATGATTTGAGAGATGCATTGGAGAAAATTTTGAAAAACAATTAGTTTATATATTAGTTTGAAATTAAACAGAGTTGGTGCCCATTGATTTCTATTGTATATAACACACCCACACACACACACATATATATATATATTATTATATTATATATTATATATATATACTGTATATATACAGTGGGTACGGAAAGTATTCAGCCCCCCTTAAATTTTTCAGTCTTTGTTATATTGCAGCCATTCACTAAAATCATTTAAGTTAATTTTTTCCCTTCATTAATGTACACACAACACCCCATATTGAAAGAAAAACACAGAATTTTTGACATTTTTGTAGATTTATTAAAAAAAGAAAAACTGAAATATAACATAGTCCTAAGTATTCAGACCCTTAGCTGTGACACTCATATATTTAACTCAGGTGCTGTCCATTTCTTTTGATAATCCTTGAGATGGTTCTACACCTTAATTTGAATCCAGCTGTGTTTGATTATACAGATTTGACTTGATTAGGAAAGCCACACAACTCTCTATATAAGACCTTACAGCTCACAGTGCATGTCAGAGCAAATGAGAATCATGAGGTCAAAGGAACTGCCTGAAGAGCTCAGAGACAGAATTGTGGCAAGGCACAGATCTGGCCAAGGTTACAAAAAACATTTCTGCTGCACTTAAGGTTCTAAGAGCACAGTGGCCTCCATAATCCTTAAATGGAAGACGTTTGGGACGACCAGAACCCTTCCTAGAGCTGGCCGTCCGGCCAAACTGAGCTATCGGGGGAGAAGAGCCTTGGTGAGAGAGGTAAAGAAGAACCCAAAGATCACTGTGGCTGAGATCCAGAGATGCAGTCGGAAGATGGGAGAAAGTTGACATTGAAAGTCAACCATCACTGCAGCCCTCAACCAGTCAGGGCTTTATGGCAGAGTGACCCGACGGAAGCCTCTCCTCAGTGCAAGTTTGCTAAAAAAACACCTGAAGGACTCCCAAGATGGTGAGAAATAAGATTCGCTGGTCTGATGAGAACTTTTTGGCCTCAATTCTAAGCGGTACGTGTGGAGAAAACCAGGCACTTCTCATCACCTATCCAATACAGTCCCAAAAGTGAAGCATGGAGGTGGCAGCATCATGCAGTGGGGGTGTTTTCAGCTGCAGGGACAGAACGACTAGTTGCAATCGAGGGAAAGATGAATCCAAAGTACAGGGATATCCTGGACGAAAAAACCTTCTCCAGAGTGCTCAGGAACTCAGACTGGGCCGAAGGTTTACCTTCCAACAAGACAATGACCCTAAGCACACAGCTAAAATAACGAAGGAGTGGCTTCACAACAACTCTGTGACTGTTCTTGAATGGCCCAGCCAGAGCCCTGACTTAAACCCAATTGAGCATCTCTGGAGAGACCTAAAAATGGCTGTCCACCAACGTTTACCATCCAACCTGAAAGAACTGGAGAGGATCTGCAAGGAGGAATGGCAGAGGATCACCAAATTCAGGTGTGAAAAACTTGTTGCATCTTCCCAAAAAGACACTCATGGCTGTATAGATCAAAAGGGTGCTTCTACTAAATATGGAGCAAAGGGTCTGAATACTTAGGACCACGTGATATTTCAGTTTTTTCTTTTTTAAATAAATACTGCAAAAATTAACCAAGTCTGTGTTTTTTCTGTCAATATGGGGGCTGTGTGTACATTAATGAGGAAAAAATTAACTTAAATGATTTTAGAATGATGGCTGCAAGTATAACAAGGTGAAAAATTTAAGGGGGTTCTGAATACTCCGTACCCACTGTATTATATTATAGTATCACATTCCACAGTAGAACGTCTCACAATTGGAACAAAAATGAAATGCGGGCGGGCCCAGAATTTTAATTTTTCAATTGAGTAAAAAGTGCCTCAGCTTACACAAATCCACGGCGTTCCTATAGTCGGTCTGGATGTTAACATACTCATATAGTCTTGGAAATTAATCTGGCCAAAACAGTGATTTCCAGCAACAATTCTGGGAAATTGTTATTATTTGCTAGGTCGCAAATGTTCTGGGAAAATGTTTTTCTCCTTGTGTTTTAATGGTCTTGTGCCATTAATGATTTTTGGAAATAATTCAAGCAGACATAAATTCCCATAATGTACATTCCCACCACAGAAACAATGAATCAGATGATGATGATGACCAGGAAAGCACAACCACATTAGAAGAAACAACCTTGTAAAGGAATGATTTTCTTAAGGGAGCATGAGGTTTACTAAATATGCTATTCTTCCCTCCGGCATGAATGTGTAGACAGCTGTGCACTTTACTCATTGCTCAACTCCAGGGAATTTGATGAGACTGTCACGCATAATTCATCCTCAAAAACCTTTTAATTAAACTTCATTATAAATGTTTTGCATTCTGCTTACCAGATATAGTTTATCAAAATATAACCAGGCAATGAGTCCAAGAATATTCTGCTAAATGTTCCTAAGTAAAAATAAAATAAAATAAAATGTAAGCATTGGTGTTCAACTTAGTATTTTCAGTAAAGAAACTACATCTTTCTTACTTCAGTTGGGGGATTAGATGATTTCTGAAAACCTCAATCATCACAAATGGGTAGAAAAGATCCTTGCTGGTGAATTTTACACAATCACAGGAAAACCGCAATGCATTTTCCTTCAGAATTAACTGGGCAGCAGTTTCCTCTTTTTTGGACCTCCTTAGTTTGAAAGATTCTTAAGGCTCTTGGTAAGAAAACAAAAGACCCCATACATCACCATGGCAAATACTTTCACACTGTCTGAACCGTTCTATTAGTAGGACTTGCTAATGTGTGTTAGGTTTGTTTTGTCTTTACCAGAAATGTATGGATACAAGTCCCAGGGTATAATAAATTAAGGGTGTACTCATACTAGGTGAACTGAACCTTGAACCTTGAATTAGATGACCTATAAATGGTGCAAAATATTTTTTAATTTATTGTTGTAATTTTTATTTTAAACTTTATCCAATTCAAGCACAAGATGGCCTTTGGATCATTCTAAAATCATGCTGGATGAAATGATACTAAATCATAGTACAGAAAAATATTACATAAAATAATAAAATAATGTGTAATATTTTTTAAATGCATTTTAATTTAAAATAAGAATTCTTACTTGTCATCTCATACTTTTTGGACATGACAGTATTGGCAGAAATTTGGTTTAAAAAATTACCTTACAGTCAAAACAAGATGAGAAAAATTATGAAATTTGTGAGATTTAGGTTGTAATGTTCATACAGTTGTTTACAGATTTGGGTGATTAAATTGCTTAACTGATTAAATTTGTTATTGTCTATACCTTACATCAGATCATGGCAAACAATTTATGTAACAGCTTGAATTATACAAATTGTGTAAACATGACCCTTGCCTCGAGTAAGCTTTTATTTATGTCATTTTGATGACAAAGCTTCAGTTTTGACAAAGAAGAGAAGCCACTTGACTGTAAATCCCACTGTTTTGTCAATGCACCACTCTGATCTTTATTTTAATTCTGCTCATCAGATCCAGTCCAATTAGATTCATCTCTGTAAATGTTCCAGCTTTAAAAGCACAAAATCTAACCTCAGCCAAGAATTACACCATTTGGCCACACATGCTACAACAATAAAAAAAGAACACGCACTGCAAGTAAGACTTTCACACTAAGAGTTCCACTGCGTGAGGCAGACGACATACCATTATAACTAAAAGTGCTGATTTTGTAATGATTCAATTAACCAGCAAAAATAATCTTATTCTGATTTGAGTCATTATTTATCAAAAGTACCAGATGTCATCGCTTTGGAAAGTTACAAAGCTCTCCAAGGATTTCAGACAGAAGCAACATCTACAGTAGCCAAATAATGAGATCCATATGACAGGGTATTACATGCCTTGAAAGCTTTTTTGATTCACTTGCTGTAAGGAAACAGTCACAGTCAAACACTTGTGATCTAATGACAAACTGGAATTAGACCACATCTCATGAGCCATGATCACACTGCAAAGATTCAAAAGTGACAACTGCATTTAAAATGGGGGAGCTTCATTTATGCAAATAATTTTCATGTTAAGCCACTTAACTTATACAATTAATTAGTTACCACTAATAATGGGCTAAAATAACGAAAAATAAAGCATCAACAGGTGCAGACATTTACAGCACAGCAGTAAAACTTTATGAACTTCTTTATTTCCAAGATCGATATTATTAGAGATAAAATTCTAACCATGCAACTATCAGCATCGCATCAGACAGTGCACTATATTTACAAATGAACGACTCTCTTATCATCCGATCATGTTGTATTTCTCTATTAGATTAGTGCTACTGGATTTAGCACTGCGTTGACATTGTGACCACAACATTCTTTGAGAGACTATACAAATATTAATGGTGGCTTAGTGGAATTGCATTGTCCATGTTTAAATCTTACTTATCTGACCGTCATCATGCGTAAAAGTGAATGACGAGATATCATATGATCGCACACGTACAGAATGGAGGCACAAGGATTCAGTATTAGGAAAAGTCGCTTTTCACCTTAAATGCTACCTGGGAGATATTAGGGCTGGGCGATGTTTCCGATTTTAAATTGATTAATAGAATGTAATGTTTGGCACGATTTAATTTTTAGAACAGGAATTCGATTTTGAATGAAATATAACAAACGAATTTAGACAATGAGAATATGCCAGTGATAACAGTTAAAGAGAATAAGAACCCCCCCCCCCCCCCCCCCCCCGCTCCGAACCACATGTCGGAGCGCACGTGATAACAGCTCCACGTGTGATGTGCTTATATCAAAAGGGTCTGGCTGCAGCTTGGCGCTTGCACTCTCAGACTTGCATTCTCAGGCTTGCATTCTCAGACACTTGCTCTTCCGCTAGCGACTTCACTTGCAGTCTTTAATTTTTTTTTATTTTGTTCTATTTATTGATTACTTTTTTGTTTGAATCTCTCAACATTTATAACAGTAGCCAGGTGGTGAAGACAAGAAAAAAAAAAACTAAATCACGAAGTCACTTGCAATCGCCACTTGCACTCTCCGATACCTGCGACGTCACTTGCAATCGACACAAATGGTGCGTGTTGCCAATGAAGACAAGACGCTGTGGTGTTTAAACGATTAAAACTAATTTAGTACCATAAAGTAGAGGGTCCTGCAAGTCACCTGTAGGAGAAAAAGACAAGAACCGCAAATCTGTGGCCACAGAACAGCAGAATATGAACGCAAACGCGCAAAGTCTCTTGTTGCGCGTTTTACTCCTGTAGAAAAACATAAACACTTAACATGGCTTGGAGTCTACTGGTGTTATATCTTCAGTCATTTTGAATTTGAATTACCTTGACTTTTGAGATTTTTTAAAGCATTTTCCTCGTATTCTTTCTGAACACAATATGTATAAGACAAGTTTGTACAAGATGTAATTGTAGTTCATGCATCTTTTCTGCAAAGATACTTAACAAGTGATTTGTTTAACATTTACATCAAGGCAAGGCAAGGCAAGGCAAGTTTATTTGTATAGCACATTTCATACACAATGGTAATTCAAAGTGCTTACATAAAATAAAATAAAAAATTTAAAATCACAACAATAAAACAAGGAATTAAAAAATGTGAAAAAAAAATAATAATAATTGATTTAAGAGGTTTAAAATGAATTTAAGAAAACGATTATACATATAATATAGTGCAATCAGTTCGGACATCGCACAGTGCTCATTCAATAAATGCACAGCTAAACAGATGCGTTTTGAGTCTGCATTTAAATGTGACTAATGTTGATCTGATCTCTTCTGGGAGCTGATTCCAACTGCGGGCGGCATAATAACTAAAAGCACATTCCCCTTTTTTTGTGGTGAACCCTCTGTATTTCTAACTGACTTGATCCTAATGATCTGAGTGGTCTTTTAGGTTTATATTCAGTGAGCATATCTGTTATATATTTAGGTCCTAGGCCATTGAGTGATGTATAAAGAGTAAAAGTACTTTTAAAATCAATCCTAAATATAACTGAAAGCCAATGTAAGGTCCTGAGGACTGGTGTGATATGCTCAGAATATCTGGTTCTAGTCAGAATCCTGGCAGCAACGTTCTGGATGAGCTGCAGCTGTCTAATGGTCTTCTTGGGAAGGCCGGTGAGGAGACCATTACAATAGTCCACCCTGCTGGTGATAAAGGCATGAACAAGTTTCTCCAAGTCTTGACTGGAAACAAAACCTCTAATTCTTGCAATGTTTTTGAGATGATAGTATGCTGATTTAGTTACAGCTTTGACATGACTACTGAAACTAAGGTCTGTCTCCAGAATCACACCAAGATTCCTGACTTGATTTTTAGTTGTTAGACCCCTAGAGTCAAGGTATGCATTCACCTTGAGAACTTCATCTTGTTTCCAAATGCAATGGACTTCGTTTTTTTCTTTGTTTAACTGAAGAAAGTTCTAGCACATCCAACTGTTAATTTCATCAATGAATTGGCAGAGGGAATCAATGGGGCTGTAGTCATTTGGAGATAAGGCTAGGTAAATATGGGTATCATCATCAGCATAGCTGTGATAGGCAATTTGGTTCTTTCTCATTATTTGACTTAGTGGGAGCATATACAGGCTAAACAAGAGCGGTGCAAAAATTTAGCCTTGTGGGACTCCGCATGTCATGGATGTCCACTTAGACTTATGCTCTCCTATACTCACATAATAACCTCTCCCTTCTAAGTATGACCTGAACCATTTAATTACCATGCCAGAAAGCCCAACCAAGTTTTCCAGTCTCTCTAGTAGTATGTTATGATCGACAGTATCAAACGCAGCACTGAGATCTAGTAGTACCAGCCCTGATATTTTGCCAGATTCAGAATTTAAGCGAATATCATTTATTATCTTAATGAGTGCATCATGTTGACAACTTCATGTGTGTTGCACTTGGAATAGAATTTTCTTTAAATAGAGGGTTAATAAAGAAAAAGGTCATTTGAATCATGTTGTAGTTACATTAAGTTGACTAGTTAAAAATCTTAAAAAACGAGAATCGGTCAAACATTCTGAAAAAACTTGAGATTTAAATTTTTTGCCAAATCGTCCAGCCCTAGGAGATATCATAAAGAAATAGGGAGTGAGCTTTTACTGTTATGCTGATGATACTCAGCTCTATGCTGCCGTGCAAAGACAAAAGAACATAACTTCGTGTTTGGTCGAAAATGAGTTATTGATATTTTTGAGACATTCAAGACCTCCTTTATCATGTGGATAAATATCTTGAGTCAATTTTGTTGTTTTGTCAAGAAAATAATGGATTATCTTAACAGTAACTCTGAAAAGCCCAGGAGAAACCAAGGCAGAAAACCATATAATACCAGTTACCGCTCTTTGACTTTATTTTGGTACGTGTCGGCCTGGAGTTATACGGTATTCTGCCTTTGTTTTACTGTCCATTAAAGTCTGCCACATTTGAATGATGGTGTAGCTTGTGTTTTTTCATACATCTGTCGGCAATTTTTTAGACAAACGAATTGGATAGATCGCAATCTACCAAACTGCTCCATATACCAAAGCACTGTAAGCAAGCAAAGACTAGTTAACTTTTGAACAATAATTGTAAATAATTAATCGTAAATAATCTTTAAAGTTTTTTTTTCTTTTTTATAATGCAGATTATTCTCCCAGCGCCAGCCTGTTAGTCTGGGTCTGCCCACTTCTGCACGCGTGTGGACTCGAATGCTGTGACAACGTAGCATATCACACATAAAATCAGTGATTGCTACTTATCACTGATTGTAAATAACAATAAACAAATAATATAATGTGAACACATTCCTGCGGGGGGGGGGGGGAGCAATAGAACTCGGGTTCGGACCAAGCAATCGAACCAAGTGTGAAAGCATGCACCCATAAAGCCCTGAATGGTTTAGCTCCTCAGTACTTGAGCGAGCTCTTATCGCATTATTGTCCTTCACATCCGCTGTGATCTCAAAACTTGATAATACCTAGAATATCCCCCCCCCCCCCCAAAATCAACTGCGGCGGCAAAAGCTGTCCTATTTAGCTGTAGCGTCTGCGTAGAATCATGCATAATTTTTGGGTGTTTATGGCTTAAGAGACCCTTTTAGCTTTTGACATTTGCATATAAATTACAGTCTTGGTCACAGACTTACACTTATATGGGTGCTAAATGTCAAATGCCCCCATCCCCCCCATCAGGGAGATGCTAACCAGTTTCACCACCCTCGCCTCATTTGGAGTTTCAAACACATTCCAAAGAGACATAAATGACCCCCGGGGCCAGGCACAATGGGCCAGGCTGACCAAGCAAACTAACACACACACACACACAAAAACATCACAGGTAAAGACTTACTCTATTCTACTCTACTACTATATCTGGTATCGTGCAGGTGTTGTGGGTACATTCACATTAGATTAGCTGAGTTACCACTTGTTATTTGTATTAGTTAAAGCCCTAAATACTGATATTCAGGTGTATGTATGTATCATTGGTTTAATCTATTCTAAATGTTTGTTTCTTGGTATCAATATTATCTGCTTTTTATTCCTCAAACAATGATGTACAGTATGTGATTGTGAAACGCATCATACGATTTGTACTATATTTTGGGTTAAAACTACAGAAGTTCCAGACCGGCCATAAAACATGCAAATGGGCCATAAAGGGAAACAAAGGAAACTTCTCCCACTCAAAAAATTCACACCTGGTATTGGCTATTCCACCCAAAAGGTGGGTGTGGATAGGAACCATAAAGGCATTAGCCAAAAATGATCTTTGCTCAGAAAACCTCTTCTTTTGAGACAACACTAAGACATCTCAAGACTCTCCTCTTGAGTTTGATTTTCCGGCAGTTTTTATCTTCAAGTAACTTTAGTCACTGTGGACTTTTCCTTCGTCAGAAGAACCAGAAATAAAAACTTCCAGCTCACAAACTCATCAAAAGACCTCCAGTGTCTACCGCATCAGGACTCTTCTTCAACAATCGAAACCAATGCAAGTAACCGCTTAAAAATATTTATAGATACTGCGGCACCCCCTCTGTTTAAGTTTCAGGCTCCCATTTTGGAAGGTGGATTTTTTTTGGAATTATTGATGGTTTCAATGGTTGTTGTGGTTAAATTAGGTGATAAATCACTGAATTCTTTTTCTATTATCTATCTGTCCTCCTTGTTCATTCTGTGGATAAGAAGTGTGTTTTGCTTCGTTTATGTTAGATATAGTAATTTATTAAAGTACTTATATTCACAACTGATTGTTCTCTGTTTGGGCTCACAATTCGAAAGCAATGAAAGGTGTGACCTTGCTACATTTGCTAAAAGTTACTGCTAGCACTGCATAAGAAAGGACAGTTAGTATCCCTGGCCAGAAAAAAAAAGTTCCTTGAATCTTGATAATGATTATATGTCTGCTCGGTGGAATGGCCAGATCAAATAAGTGGAAATTGATTACTGGTACAGGAATTCGAAGAATATAATCGAACTTTATTATAAAATCATAACCAGTTATAAGAAGCCTAAATATTTCCCTTTTAGAGCTGAAAACCCTACATAGCAGCTCAAACTCTTAAGAACAATCTACCTAGCGTTGTTGGGGAGGCAGACACACTCTGTCAGTTTAAATCATTATTAAAGACCAATCTCTTTACCAGGCTTACACATAGCACCACTGTCAAAACCAATTCTATAACGTGCAAATCCGTGAAAGGATTTTAGGCTGCAGTATTAGGACAACAGTATTTGGAACACATCCATAACACCTGATGTACTGTTACAATAGTAGGAAGGAATGGCATCTACACTATATTAGTCTGTTTTATTCTTATTCCGAGGTGACCGTAGCCACCCAGAGCCACCCGATCCAGTAGAGGGTCACTTGCGTCACCTGGATCCAGTACCTATCCAGTCCAGATGGTGGATCAGCACCTAGAGATGACCCTCTAAAGCCTGATGTCAGTGGAGAAAGAACATGTCAATAGCAAAGCCTAGAGACAGATCCACTGAGAAGAAGTTCGTCGGCCAACGGCACAAAGAACAAGTGAATAGACAAAGTCCTCTGCCAATCTGATGTGCGTTGCAGGGCATGGACTTTTAAACCACACCATGCTGGTTTTGTTTTGACTGAGCCTGGTTTCTCCGAAGATTTTTTTTCTCCATTTCTGTCACCGTTGTAGTTTTGGTTCCTTGCCACTGTAGCCTTTGGCTTGCTTAGTTGGGGACAATTAATATCCAGCGATATCGTCGACTTGACTGCACAGACACTATTGGAAGAGAACTGAACTGAGCTGAACGATGACATAACTGAATCAACAATAAACTGACTTTAAATGATAAACTGACTGTTTTAGTGTATCTTGAATTATAAGGACGCGGTTTTCCTGTTTGACACTGTAAAGTTGCTTTGACACAATCTGTATTTTTAAAAGTGCTATATAAATAAAGGTGAATTGACTGTATAACTGTTTAAGAGTTGCAAATTCAAAGTAAATTCATTGTCAGTTTTTCAAAAGTGAGCTGGATTACAGAATGGACTGTCACTCATGAACTACAGCAAACTGGCTATCAAAGGGAGCTGGGTGGCGGTGGTAGTTGGAAGTGGGTGGGAAAGGGGTGGTTGGGATGTCTAGGAGACGCAGGACATAGCTGGTGGATTTGGGCTGGGATGGCTCAGGGCAGGGGGGAATAGATGGGTTGATGAACGGGCATGTAATGGTAGAGTGGGTACTGGAACGGCAGACCGCGCAAGATATATTGCGGCAGCCTAAAAATACTCTGTTGTGGAGTTCGGTGTCCAAAGCCCCCCAGTAAGGGCATTGATTCCACTGGGCTACTCGGATGGCACATTTAGCTGAAAATAGTTTATGGTAGGTCTAAAAATGAGAGCCGCCGTATGATAACGCAAGCTCGGCGATTATTGAGAGATAATCAACGAGCTCGCGTCTCCTGTGAGGGAAAACAGTGCAGATGACTTCAATGTAACAGGTGAAAGCGATCGTGAATTCAGCAAATATTAAAATACATGATGGGTTGTGAGCTGTGTTTTTTAACGTGACAACAAATCCGCCGCAGTCGATTTGGCGATTTGCGGATGAAGGTGAAATTGGTGACAGAAGGGAAAAAAGATCTATATCCGCACCTGGAGGCATGCTCACGCTAGCGATGGATGGTGGGGCTGCGGGCCATGGGTAGGGGAGGGGGTACGGGGAGGTGTGTGGCAAGGGTTGTGGGTAGGTCTGCGCCGCTAGCGGAGACGTGCTCACGCTAACGCGGTGGCTCGTGGAGACTGGAGCTTGCATTTCGTCGAGCTGGCGCTCGGTGGNGGGAGACTGGAGCTGGCATTTCGTCGAGCTGGCGCTCGGTGGATGGAGGAGGTTGTCTGGGGCTGGCGGCATCCGGGGCGTGGCCCAGGCTTGCCGAAGGTTTTTTGCTGCGGCCTACTGGCCGGAAGCCCGTCTTCGAAGGAGTGGTGGTAAATTCAGGCCGTGAGTATGGAACACTACGGCCCTGGCTCGCTTTGTCCGCGGCCCTGTATGGAGGAGTGAAACTTGGAGGCGCCCCTGTTTGGAGGGAAATATAGAGGGCGAGGAGATCTGCCTTGGCTGATCGTCATGGGACGCTGACGCCGGAGCTGACGAGCGCCTGGCGTAGTTCTGCCACGGTCCATTGCTCCGCAGCTGGGGCGGGGGAGAGGGCTGAGGCGTAGGAGGCAAGCGGAAGAAGGGGGCTGGAGCCTTGAAGGCGAGGTAGATGGCTGGACTCGGTGCCTGGAGGTATGCGCCGATGGCGGCCGGGAGGGCAGGCGGCCCCGAGGCAGCCGCGGGCCGAGTATGGTGTCTGCTCATTTTTTTTTCTCCTTTTCTTTTTTGGAGCGTGGTGTGGGAGGCGGATGAGGACGCCGGAGGACCGTGATGTCGAAATTCGTATCGTCCCGGGAAAAGGCTCAAGGTCTGACATGTGCTAAGGATTCTAGGACGGAGCAATGGAGGTTAAGGCTGCTTTGATATTATAGAGGTCTCTTTTGAGCTAGATTGGATAGATGGTGTAGACTGATGATGAACTGGCCGTGTTAACTTATCTTTGCGCGCTCCCCCGAAAACTTGTATAAAACAGAATCAGTGAGGACGAAACAGGTTTGTAAATCCCACTCTGCTTCATTAGTCCACCTTTTTTCAGTCATTAATACAGGTTTAGCTGCTTTCAGTTTCTGCCTGTAGGTCAGTAAAATGAACCAAACAGTGATCAGAGAGCCACAAAGCTGCCCATGGAACAGAGTGATATGCAATCTTTATTGTGGTGTAACAGTGATCCAATATATTACTGTCGCTGGTGGGACATGTGATGTGCTGTCTGTCTTTTGGCAGTTCACGGGAGAGATTGGCTTTATTAAAGTCCCCGAGAATGCTTAAAACAGAGTCCGGGTGTTGTTGTTCTGTGTCTATGATCAGATCAGCGAGTTTCTGTAAAACGGAGCTCACGTGCGCTTGCGGAGGAATGTAAACACTCACCAGAATGAACGAGCAAAACTCCCGCGGCGCGTAGAAATGGCTGCAATAATGAAGATGAACTTTAGATCTGAACAGCACATCTCTGAACGTTACATTTTAACCACCTCTCATGATGTAAAAAGAATGTCCCGCACCGTGTGATTCCCTGGTGATTCTGCGTCGGATCTGCTCTGAACAGTGAAAGCCGGGAGACTCAAGCGACTGTCCGGGAATGGCGTCTTTCAGCCAGGTTTCCGTTAAACACAGAGCAGCAGAGTTTGAAAAGTCCTTATTTGTCCGGGAGAGCAGAAGGAGTTCGTCTGTTTTGTTGGGTAAAGAGCTGAGGTTCGCCAGATGGATGCTAGGCAACGGTGTCCGAAATCCACGCTGCCCCACGCTTCACGAGCGCGCCGGCTCGCTTCCCCCGTTTGCGCGTCCTGAAGCGTTTGATCAGCTCCACAGCTCCCCCGACTACAATGTCCAGTAAAACATCAGAATAGTCGAAAACCGGCGAAATTTCGGGTGGTGTGTACTTCCGAATGTCTAGCAATTCGTCTCTGGTGTAACTGATTGCAGGAATAAGACTAAAGACAGGACAAACTAACAAAAACATAAAAACAACTGCAGAGCACGCCACGGAGGCAGCCATCAGCGTCGGCGCCATTGTGTAAATATCAGCTGTAAGATTCAGGTCTGGGAAGACAGAATTCTCCTCCTCTCCAATCGATGTCTCTAATGACAGTCTGTAATCAGGTGGTAAAAACTCAAAGATTTGAGTCAACAGTCTATCTGCCACTCGAACTGATCTCATGCCCAGTTTTAAAGCCAAGTTTTCAGCAGAAATCCATCCTTCCTCAGAAACAAAATGTCCAATTTTGGTAATATTTGCAGTCCACAACATTTTTCTGAGGGATCCTGATTTAAAATAGTCTAAATCCAGTGCTGTATTAAAAAACAGTGGTTCTTCTCTCAGCCATAGCCCCTTCACACCATTTGGCTCCCGAGAGAAACTGAAAAATTTGCATGTTTTTAACATTGATCTGTAAAAAGGTGTCAGTCCTGTCATGTCTAGTTTTTCAGTGTCCAATAGAAACAAGTGGTGGTCTAATCCCATCTTGCCTGCTCTCTTCAAAAGGGTACAGGCTACTCCAGCCCAGCTTACATCTTCCCCATATAGGAGTCTCTGAGCCGCCTGGAGTCTAAAAGCTCTGACTCTGGATTTAATGTTGACCAACCCCTGTCCTCCTTCCTGTATTGGCAGATAGAGCACTGGGGCCTTCAACCAGTGCTGTCCTGACCAGAAGAAGTCCACCAGGCACTGTTGAATTCTTCTTACTAGGTCTTCCGGAGGCTCTAGAATAATCATTTTGTGCCACAAAGATGATGCAACCAGGTTGTTACAGACCAGGGTTCTCCCCCTATAGGACAGCTGGGGTAGCAACCATTTCCAGTGAGACAACCTAGCACACACGCTTTCCACTAGTCCCTCCCAATTTTTTTCCCTATATTCATCTGTCCCTAAAAAAACACCTAAATATTTAAACCATGCTCTCCCCCATTGCAAACCACCAGGTAGTGATGGACTAATAAAGTCTTGACCACACCACAAAGCATCACTTTTTTGCCAATTAACTTTGGCTGAAGACGCATTCCCATAACATTCCAAAGCCATTTTTACACACTCAACATCATTTTGATTTCTAATTAAAACTGTGACATCATCTGCATATGCAGAGAGCTTAATAGGACACTTAAAATCCAATGTATTGACCTGTAGACCTGTTAGCTGTCTTCTCAGTCTACATAGTAAAGTCTCAATTGCTATACTATAAAGTTGACCTGAAATAGGACAACCTTGCCGAATGCCTCTATTGACTTTCACAGGAATACTGAGGCCACCAGCCATTTTAATCATACATGTGGCCCCAGCATACAGTAGTTTTATTTTGGAAATAAAATTGTCTCCAAAACCAAAAGCCTTTAAAGTATCAAAAAGAAAAATATGATCAACTCTGTCGAAGGCTTTTTCTTGGTCTAAAGACAGAAAACCTATATTGGTATTATTATAAGAGGCAAAGTCAAAAATGTCCCATACCAAATGTAAGTTATCTAGTATAGATCTATTTTTTATACAATATGACTGATCTTTATGTATTACTGTATGCAGTACACCATTTACCCTATTGGCCAAACATTTTGAAAACATTTTATAATCAGCCTAACATTGCTACAGGTCTCCAGTTCTTTAAAAATGTCAGGTCACCTTTTTTGGGGAGTAGCGTTAAAACTGCCCGCTGAAAACTCAAAGGAAGAACTCTTTCTTTGATACATTTTTGGATTACCTCAAAATAAGGTAGTTGTGGCCTAATGGTTAGAGGGTTGGACTCGTAACCCAAAGGTTGCAGGTTCGAGTCTCGTACCAGCAGGGATTGTAGGTGGGGGGATCGAATAACCAGCGCTCTCTCCCACCTTCAATACCAATAAAACTGAGGTGCCCTTGAGCAAGGCACCGAACCCTCAACTGCTCCCCGGGCGCTGCAGCATAAAAATGGCTGCCCACTGTTCCGGGTGTGTGTTCACGGTTTGTGTGTGTTCACTGCTGTGTGTGTGCATTAGCTGGGGGAATGCAAGAGCACTCAATTCCTGTATCGGGGAACCATACTTGGCCACATGTCACTTCACTTCACTTCACAAATAATCATGACCAATAATATTCCAAAAACTCTTATAAAATTCAGCAGGTAATCCGTCCAATCCTGGCGTATGTCCTGAGGAGAGTCCCATAACAGCAGCAGTAATCTCTTCAAAAGTGAGTTCAGTGTCCAAAGATTGTTTGTGTTCCAATGTTAAAACAGGAAGATCTTGTAACAGTTGATTTCTGCACTGTTCATCTGAATTGTCAGCAGCATATAAATTTGAATAAAAATCCACAGCAAGTTTGCGCATCACTATTGGGTCTGAAGTGTTACATCCATTGTTGTCCTTTAAAACATACATCTGCTTTTCTTGACCTACTTTTCGCTCCAAGTTAAAAAAATAAGAAGAAGGTCCATCCATATCTCTTATTGTTAAAAAACGACTTCTTACAAGTGCTCCTTTAACTTAAAGGAGCTTAGCTGATTCTTTTTTTTTCAGCCCACAGATCTTGTAGATTCCTAGTATCATCATCATTCATTTTCTCTTCAATGTCCATGATCTCTTTTTCCAACCACTCTAATGTCTTTTTCAGAACTAAAGAGGGATGAGATGTATATTGTTGACAAAACCCTCTTATGTGTACTTTACCAATTTCCCACCATTGAATTACACTTTCATAAATACACTTTTCACTTTTCCAGGCTTCCCAAAAAAGTTTAAAATTCTCACAAAAATGTTTATCATCCAAAAGTTTAACATTAAAATGCCAGTAATAACTCATATGCTTTCTTTCAGTTAGTATATACTCAATTGTGATAAGTTTATGATCAGAAAGAACAGTTGGGGTGATAGCTGTATTAACAATCTTATTTCTCAGATTGTGTGATATATAAAACCTATCCAAACGTGCACCAGAAACGCTTCCATTGCTGACTTTCATCCATGTATACTGCCGTACTGATGAATTATGCTCTCTCCATACATCTGAGAAGTTAAAAATTTTTATAATATTAGCTAAAAAAATAGCTGACTTTGCATGAGGTTCTTCTCCAGTCCTATCTTGTGTAAAGTCTAAAGTGCAGTTCCAATCTCCACCTAGTACAATAACATCACCATCCTGCTGTTGTTTTAAAAATTGCTCTAGTTTAATAAAAAAAATTTACTCTGTCTTCTCCTATATTAGGAGCGTAGATGTTCACAAACAAAACATGAAAATTCCTAATTTCAGCCCTTACAGCCAATAATCTCCCTGATACCTCTTCATATTTTAATAAAATCTTTGTTTTAAGAACAGGGGAAAAGAGCACAGCCACTCCTGCACTTAAAGTAGTCCCATGACTAAGAATTCTCTCTCCTTCCCACCACAAGCCCCAATCAGTCTCATTATTTTGATTGCTATGGGTTTCTTGTAAAAAAACAACACTCAGATCTTTCAATCATATTATTTCTGATAATAAACTAATTTTCCTCGCATCCCTCATTCCATTTACATTAATTGATCCCACCCACAAGATCTCCATAAGCAAGGGGAAAAGGAAGAGGAAAAAACTGAAAGAAAAGAAAATGTTAAAAGCCATTGAGATTATTTAGTTTCCCTCCTCGCTTTCCCTGTCTTTTTGCCTTGTCTAAGACCAGTAATATGTTTTTTAGACGATACCGCTTCTGTTGTGAGAGCTCCTCATAGCTACTCACCTTCCTAGCCCACATCACCGAAGCCATAAATTTGTCCATATCAGGAAAGTAATTACTTACTTCAACACCAGTTTTACCTTTAGTTTTATCAAGAAATGCATTAATTTCTTCAACAGTATACAAATCTTTATCAGTTCCTCTTGAGCCCTCTGTCAACTGTTCATCATCCGTACACTGGGATAAACTATCCATCTCATCAACCATATTTTCCTCTAAGCTTTCAGCCTGTGCCACATCATTAACTTCACACACATATTCCCCATCACTCTGGGCCTCACTCTTATCAATATCATCTGTCACATCTCCATGTTTATCGGAGCATGTAAATTAATCTCACTCACCTCCTGCATCTTGCCCTTCTCTGTAGACCCTTCATCCTGCTCCTCAGTTCTCTGTTCTTCACTGTCACTCATTTGCTGATCGGTATTATTTACATCACCACGAGATGTAGACGCACATTGGTCATCTTTATATGAGCGTTTATGGCCCAAGACTCCACATTCATAACACTTCAGGCTCTCAGTGCTGGCGTAAATCATGTATGAATTCTCCCAGTGATTAACACAAAAAGAGACTTCTAAAGTATGCTCCTGGGAGTTCAAAAACATAAAGACTTGGCGTCTAAAGGAAAGAATGTGCTTAAGCGCATTGTTTTTGCATCCAAGCGGAATCATTCTTACATGGCTTGCAATCTTTCCAAACCTCTGCAGTTCTTTCGTGATGGTCTCGTTAGATATAAACGGCGGAACATTTGAAATGATGATTTTCGTTGCTGGAGCGGATAGCGGGCTTACTGTAACAAACGGCATTCCGGCGTCTGAAAGCCACGCAAACAAAGCAATAAATCTTGTTTTCTACTATTTATAAAACTGACTAGCGAGGGGAAAAAGAAAAGTTGGAAAAAAAGTTTGAAAACAAAGTTTTCCACAATCACTCTCACCGACGCGCTCAACTCCCACACACTCCCAGCATGCACTCCGAGAGAGAGAGAGAGAGAGAGAGGGTCACATCACAAACACATACTAGCTTCATCACTGAGTCTGTCACACGACTCTGTTCCCCTTTCGGGCTCTGTCTTTGCATTTATTTTGAAAGATGAAGCTCGCGATTATGGTAAGGGGCGTTATATTTCCGACGCGTGCTTGCGGTGTTCGGCCAATCACAGTGCACTGGATCAGCTGGCCAATCAGAGCAGACTGCACTTGTCGGAAGGAGGGACTTTGTAGAAAACGAAGAGTTTGAGAGAGGCGGGGCACAGAGGACCTACAATAATGTACAGTATTTGAAAAATAATGTGTTTTTTGAACATTAAAGCATGTCAACATATACTGTTACAACAAATACACAAAATAATGATCTTTAAAAAAGCCATCATCATGACCCCACCCTTTAAAGAATTTGTGCTTTTTAATCTGAGGTAGTGCTGGCTGCAGATAAAGTTTTAATTGTTGGTGATTTAATATCCATGTTAATAATGAAAAAGATGCATTGGGATCAGCATTCATAGAAATTCTGAACTCTATTGGGGTTAGACAACACATCAGTCAGGACCTACTATGTCGAAATCATACTCTAGAGTTAATACTGTCACATGGAATTGATGTGATGGTGTTGAAATTATGCAGCCAAACGATGATATCTCAGATCATTATCTAATCTTGTGCAAACTCCATATAGCTAAAACTGTAAATTATATTCCTTGTTACAGATGGAGAAGTGAAGTGACATGTGGCCTAGTATGGTGACCCATACTCAGAATTATTACTCTGCATTTACCCATCCAAAGTGCACACACCCAGCAGTGAACACACACACACCGTGAGCAGTGGCAGAATTTGCTGCGGCGCCCGGGGGGAGCAGTTGGGGGTTCGGTGCCTTGCTCAAGGGCACCTCAGTCGGGGTATTGAAAGTGGGAGAGAGCGCTGTACATTCAACCCCCCCACCACAATCCCTGTGAAGTACGGACTCAAACCACACCTTTGGGTATGTGTCCGACTCTCTAAACATTAGGCACGACTTCCCCTTAGAACATATTCTACCACGCAAGAATACTTTGTAAGTATCTTCTGATTTACCCAGTTCCTTAGAATAATCAAACCTCGAAACAACTGTGATGTAACAGAAACTATGGAACTCCTCTTTTCTAGAATTTTAGATACGTGATCCTTATGCTTAAGGAAGATTAAGGACACAGTGTACACAGGCTGACATTGTGGTATAATGAGCACACTCGCACCTTATAGAGAGCAGCCCGGAAAATGGAGCGCTGCTGGAGGAAAACAAAACTAGAGGTAGTTCGTATTGCTTGGCGGGGAAGTAACATCACAGAAAAAGCATTAAAAACTGATAGATCTGATTATTTTTCGTCTCTTTTAGAAGAAAATAAACAGAACCTCAAGTATTTATTCAATACAGTGGTTAAATTAACAAAAAATAAAGCATCAACAAGTGTTGACATTTCCCAACAGCACAGCAGTAATGACTTTATGAACTACTTTACTTCCAAGATCGATACTATTAGAGATAAAATTGTAACCATGCAGCCGTCAGCTACAGTATTGCATCAGAATGTACACTATACAGTAGATCCCCTGAAGAACAATTCCACTCATTCTCTACTATAGGAGAGGAAGAATTGTATAAACTTGTTAAATCATCTAAACCAACAACATGTATGTTAGACCCTATTCCATCTAAGCTTCTAAAAGAAGTGCCTCCAGAAGTTATAGATCCTCTTCTGAATATTATTAATTCATCATTGTCATTAGGATATGTCCCAAAAAACTTCAAACTGGCTGTTATTAAGCCTCTCATCAAAAAACCACAACCAGACCCCAAAGAACTAGTTAATTACAGACTGATCTCAAATCTCCCTTTTCTGTCAAAAATACGAGAAAAGGCAGTATCCTCTCAGCTTTGTTTCTTCTTAGAGAGAAATGTTATCTGTGAGGATTTCCAGTCAGGATTTAGGCCGTATCATAGTACTGAGAATGCTCTCATTAGAGTTACAAATGACCAGCTCTTATCATCCGATCATGGTTGTATCTCTCTATTAGTGCTATATGATCTTAGCGCTGCGTTTGACACTATTGACCACAACATTCTTTTGAGTAGACTACAAAATTCTGTTGACATTTGTGGAATTGCATTAGCATGGTTCAAATCGTATTTGTATGACCGCCATCAATTCGTAGCAGTGAATGAAGAGGTATCATATCGATCACAAGTGCAGTATGGAGTACCTCAAGGCTCAGTACTAGGGCCATTACTCTTCACGCTTTACATGTTACCGTTGGGAGATATCATGGTGCTAACACGGTGTTAGCTTTAAAATAAATAAAGTAATAAAGTAAATTCTGAAAAAACAGAGGTGTTAATTATAGGACCCAAAAACTCTGCATGTAATAACCTAGAACACTTTCTAAGACTTGATGGCTGCTCTGTCAATTCCTCGTCATCAGTTAGGAACCTAGGTGCTCTATATGATAGCAATCTTTCCTTAGAAAGCCATGTTTCTAGCATTTGTAAATCTGCATTTTCCATCTCAAAAATATATCTAAATTACGACCTATGCTCTCAATGTCAAATACGGAAATGCTAATCCATGCGCTTATGACCTCAAGGTTAGATTATTGTAATGCTTTATTGGGTGGTTGTTCTGCACGCATAATAAACAAACCCCAGCTGGTCCAAAATGCAGCAGCTAGAGTTCTTACTAGAACCAGGAAGTATGACCATGTTAGCCCGGTTCTGTCAACACTGCACTGGCTCCCTATTAAACATTGTATAGATTTTAAAATCTTGCTAATTACTTATAAAGCCCTGAATGGTTTAGCACCTCAGTATTTGAACGAGCTATTGTTACATTATAGTCCTCCACGTCCACTACATTCTCAAAACTCTGGCAATTTGATAAAACATAGAATATCAAAATCAACTGCGGACGGAAGATCCTTTTCCTATTTAGCGCCAAAACTCTGGAACAATCTACCTAACGTTGTTCGGGAGGCAGACACACTCTGTCAGTTTAAATCTAGATTAAAGACCCAACTCTTTAACCTGGCTTACACATAACAAACACACTAACACATTTCTAATATTCAAATCAGTTAAAGGATTTTTAGGCTGCATTAATTAGGTCAATCGGAAC
The DNA here is from genome assembly GCA_018155175.1 of Sinocyclocheilus anophthalmus. Classification (NCBI taxonomy): domain Eukaryota; kingdom Metazoa; phylum Chordata; class Actinopteri; order Cypriniformes; family Cyprinidae; genus Sinocyclocheilus; species Sinocyclocheilus anophthalmus. Next base: position 58,309 of record JADLZN010005092.1, read on the forward strand.
CGAGAACACTTTCCATAACACCCGATGTACTTGCTACATCGCTAGAAGAATGGCATCTACCTTCCCTTCAATCCTTTTTTCTAATATGCTAATATTAGTCTGTTGCTCTCTTATTCCGAGGTCACCGTAGCAACCAGATCCAGTCCCCCCCACACCCCGTACCTACAGCCTCAGATGGTCACCCCCTGCAGTCCACACAAGGATCACAGGACGCAGAGTATCAGACAACAGATTGGGACCACTCACGCACCTAGAGAGGACCTCTACAGCCCTGAATGTCAGCAGAGACCAGGGCAACTAGGTGAGCCCCAGAGACAGATGCTCAGTGAAGACTCTCCTGGATGGCCATCGGGACAAGACCACAGGAGCCAGTTGTGTCCTCTGCACAATGTGACTTTGCTGGAGCCTGGAATTGAACTGCTGGTTTTGTCTGGCCAGAGGAGAACTGGCCCCCCGACTGCGCCTGGTTTCTCCCAAGGTTTTTATCCATTCTGTCACGATGGAGTTTTGGTTCCTTGCCACTGTCGCCCACTTTTTTGTCGCCTCTTGCTTAGTTGGGGACACTTCATTTCGAGCGATATCGTTGACTTGATTGCAAAAATACTATTTAAACTGAACTGAGCTGGACGATGACATGAACTGACTTTAACCTGAAAAAACGTATCATCTTTGCATTATTGACACACTATTTTCTTAATTAATGCTTTTCAGTTGCTTTGACACAATCTGTATGTTAAAAGCACTATATAATAAAGGTGACTTGACTGGGACCGGTGAGTTTTCCTCTGATTTCCCTTCAAAATGGCTGATTTTGCGGAATATGGTGGATTTTTAGTGGGAAAGTTTAATCTGGATGCTAGAATTTAAACCTGACATAGTCAAACTGACAGACTTATCTTATAAATGTTTGAAGGAGTGAAGTCAGAATGAGTTAATTTTCCATACTCTGTCCATACATTGCTCATCGCTGTCTGTTGATATTTGGCCCCCCCCCCGGCACCAGCTCGACCCCCCACCCCTCTCTGCGCCCCCCCCCCCCCGCACTCCAGGCGACAACGTTTGCCATAACATCCGCAAACTTAGTTTTTTGTCTGAAATGTAGTATTTCCCTACCAGGCAGTAATTGGCTTTGTGCCGTTGACCCGGGCTTTATTGACCCCTAGACTACCCGTTCCCCCCACCCCAGCAAGTCGCCCCCCTGCACAACGGTTTTGTTTCGCTGCCCTCCCCCCCCCCCCACCCCACACACACCCCCCCCCCCACCCCCCCCCCCCCCCACACACCCCCCCAACCCCACCCCCACCCCCACCCCCCCACCCCCCAACACCCCCCCCCCCCACCACACCCCCCCCCTAGTTGCAGATGGTTTTGATGGAGGGATGCATTTACATGCACTAATTTTCTTTATTGAATGCTAAATGTTGCAGTCCGATTCACATCATTTGAGGATTGGGTAGAAGGACCATTTCTGTACTGAACATAAAAAAATAAAGTAATTGCATAATGTGATCTTGACCTTTTTTTTCTTGCAGTTCTGAGTTTACATCTCACAATTCTGACTTTTTTTCTCCGATGTAAGATATAAACTCAGAAGTCAGAATTGTGATATATAAACTCACAATTATGTGAAAAAAGTCAGAATTGTGAGATAAAGTCTCAATAACCTTTTGTTATTTTTTATTCAGTGATGGAAATGGGCTTCCATATTTTGGGGACCTGAAAAATGGGTTTCAAAGTTTTTTAAAAATGATACCGTTATCGGCTCAGTGTAAATTCCAAAAATACATATCTGCGAAAACAGTGTTCAATCTGTAAAAACAGTGTTTTTAGTTGGTTTCATGGATCCGTGTGAACGGGCTCATTTTTACGAATGTGAAAGCTTCAAAAACGTAAAGGAAAAACATTTCAGTTTTTAGTACGTCACTGTCGTGCAAATGTACCCTTAGATCTTTCCTAAGGATGCTAAAGGTCGTAAGTGTTCCTACTGCCCAAAAACAGTTTACTCTCTTAAAAAAAGCCTTTTGCTCTGTTCATTTTTCTCTCCTCTCAAAAACCTTCTTCCAAACCATGTTTTTGTCTTACACTAAATCGCTATGGTTAGCCTATAATAAGCTGTCGGGATGTATTTCACGGGAACCTGTATGCTGTCATCATTCGTCAGTGTATGCACATGTCATATCTGTGAATAACAGAAAGAAGGTCAGAATACGCTATAAGAAATAAATCCGTAAAATAACAGAAAAGTACTGGCAGCTCATTACTGGGACCTTATCCATTAATTTTACAGACATTTACATTAATCCTAACACAATGCAATGCAGTATAAAATTCAAAATACAGGTAAAACACCCGAAAAAACTAAATAGGGAAAATTCCTTCAAAATAATAGTATATTGTGCCTTATTTTTACAAAAAATTTTTTTAGAGTGTACTACTATATGCAGTGGAAGATGACTTATTAGCTTAAAGCCACAACAAATGAACCTCAAACTGAAAAGAGCAAGCAAAAAGTGAAAGTGACAGTACCGTAATAAAACACCAATCAAATCTGTGGTATAAAACGGTATTGTAAATGCACATTCACACTTACAGTCATGTGAAAAATAAAGGGCATCCTATTGAATTCCATGGTTTTCTGTATCAGGACATAATAAAAAATCATCTGATCCTTGGCAGGTCTTAAAATTTGGAAAATAAAACCTTAGATGAACAACAACACATGACATGTCACACTCTGTCATTATTTATTTAACAAAAATAAAGCCAATATGGAAAAGCCATGTGTGACAAACTAAGGACACCCAATGATTCAAATGCCTGTAGATCCACTTTTAGTAGCAATAAGTTGAAGTAATCATTTTCTGTATGATTTTATCTGTCTTTCACATCGTTCTGGAGGAATTTTGGCTCACTCTTCTTTACAACGTTGCTCCAGTTTATTGAGGTTTGTGGGCATTAGTTTGATGCACAGCTCTCACCACAGCATTTCAGTCATGATTAGGTCTGGACTTTGACTGGACTGCTGTAACACCTTGATTCTTTTCTTTTTCAGCCATTGTGTTGTAGATTTGCTGGTGTGCTTGGTGTCATTGTCCGGTTGCATATCCCAGTATTGGCCAAGCTTGACGGATGGCCTCACACATGACTCTAGAATACTTTGGGATTTTTTTAAACAGAGGAGTTCATGGTCACGCAATGACTGTGAGGTGCCGCCGGTCCTGTGCTACAAGGCAAGCCCCAAATCCTCAGAGCCCTCCACAAGCATGGCTGATATGCAGCGCGCTTGACAGGGATCTCAGACAGCAGAATCGTGGGGTGTGTTCCAGTATAGGCTTCTATGGATAATGGCGCCACTGTGGTCTCTCTGTGCAAAGCCGCAGCGGTGATTACTGGGGCGAGGGGGTAGCCAGGGGGTGGAACCGAAGGAGACGAAGTAGCTTTACTTCGTTACTGTAGGTATGATGACAAAATTTTCAACCACCCCTAAACTCAAAATTGATCACATGACTAGACAGATTAGAAAATTCTCTTTACAAAGACACCTGGATTGTGAAAATCAGTTGAGGATTGAGAAAGTTATGATATTTATCATATTAGGGATTATACTAAAATGTTATACATTAATTACAATAGAAGGTATGTGACCGAAAATGCTCATTATTCACATCTTTTTGCTTGTAACTTTCTCATTTTATCAGATATTTGCATGAAATTTAAACAGAAGGTAGAATTTTGTTAGTTCTTTCAAATGAAATCATGAACATTTACTGTTTTAGTTGGAATGGGCATCAGACCCATGGTACCTCACCAAAACAATTATAATTGAATTAATAAGCGTTCTTTCATATTCATAAACATTTTATTTTCACAATACAAGCGAAGACAACTTTACACACCACTATTAATTATGAATTCATATTTATACACCCTGAAAATGCAAATATACATTAATATTCCTAGTCATTCATTTTCTTTTTCATTTTTTCATAACAATGAATGATCGGTATGACAAATATACAGGCTATCTGTGCGATTGAGTTGATAACAGGCTACTGACAGGCTATTGTACAACCAAGTCATCCAAGATGACATCTGCTGCCATTGCATAGATGGACACATCAGTGTCATGTGCATCAAATTCATACCCATCTCCACTCATGGCCCAATAGCCAACAGTGTATTTCTTTTTTTTAGCATGGAAAGTCTCGATTTTCCCATTGAAAATTACCCTGCTGCCACCCAAATCCCACGCATGACATATAAATGCCCCCACTCCTCTGCCACCCAACAACTCCTTGATCAAGCTCATTTTCTCTTCTGGGAGTTCTGGAAACGCTTCCTCGATCTTGTCTGCACCTAATTCTTCAAACTTTTTCTCTAACACTTTCCGTTCTTGTTCAGTCTGCCATTTTTTGCATTCCGCTTTGTCTCTTTTGTGGCTTGACGTTTGTGCAATTCCTCCTGTAGCTCTCCTTGCTTCTTCCTCCTCTTTCTTCTTTGTATGACCCCCAGCCTCACTGCTTTCCTGATGACCAGCTCTTGTTTTTCCTTGTCTAAACTGTCCAAATAGTCCACAGTGTTGTTTTTCCGTGCTCGCATTTTACAGGACAAGTAGCAGATGGTGGCATTTGGAGCTTTCTTCTTCAGCGCACTAAACATCCCCATCAGCTCTTCAGCATCCATGTTATGTGATCTTGCCGAGGTTGTCTCTTGTTTTAGTTTCTCCGTCACTGTCCATGTATCAAAGTATTGTTGATACTGTCTTTCAAGTACTAAAATGACTGCTCTCAGACAGCTTTCCATCATTTGAGTGAACATGACTGTGTCTTTTGGTGGTTGTTGCAATTTCTCAAGGATTTTGTCTGAAGCATTCAGCTGATTTCCAAAGAGGTCTGTTGTGCGAGTTAGGAATTCAGCAGGTGAGTGTAGTTGATCTTTCAGATTCTGCACGGTCTCTTTGATCATTTCAATACATTTAATGTAGCTACACTTTATTTTTTGCCTGCTCTTCAGTAATTTCTGGTATGTATCTGATTATTTCTCTTGCAGTTGCAGCTCTGCTGGATTCTGCTGTGACATAAAGAAAGAGAATGTGTCCATTTTGGATCGAATGATTCATCCGTGAAGAGAACACCTCTCCAAAGTGCCAGACGCCATAGAATGTGAGCATTTGCCCACTCAAGTTGGTTACGACGACTAACTGCAGTCAGGTAGAGACCCCGATGAGGACGACGAGTATGCATATGAGCTTCCCTGAGATGGTTTCTGACAGTTTGTGCAGAAATTCTTTGGTTATGCAAACCGATTGTTGCAGCAGCTGTCTGGATGGCTGGTCTCAGACGATCTTGGAGGTGAAGATGCTGGATGTGGAGTTCCTGGGCTGGTGTGGTTAGTCGTGGTCTGCGGTTGTGAGGCCGGTTTTGGATGTACAGCCAAATTCTCTGAAATACATTTGGAGACGGCTTGTGGTAGAGAAATGAACATTAAATTCACGTGGGCAACAGCTCTGGTGGACATTCCTCCAGTCAGCATGCCAATTGCACGCTCCTCAAAACTTGCAACATCTGTGGCATTGAAAATACGTTCTATATGCTACTTTAAAAAGAATACATCGATTAGCAATAAATTAGGGTGACCATATGTCTCTTTTACCCGGACTGTCCTCTTGGTGGACCTACAAAATGCGCGGACGGATTTCTTAATTGCCCAAAAGGTCCGGGATTCGGCTGTTTTCTTAATTCCACTCCCGCTGAATCTCTGACCATTGCCGCCTGCTCCCGCAACATGTGTTTCGCTCCCGCGATTTTTCTGTCCACTCCTTTAAACATTCTAATATTGTGTATAATTTTGGCTCATCAGGGCAAGAGGGAGCCACTCTCGGGATGCGGTGTATTTAAATATTTTTTAATGAGCGTTTGCACTGTTTACTTTCGATTTCGATTTCGCGATCACACAGCACTCTGTGTAAAGTTAGCACATCTTACAAGATCAGATATTTTTCAATGAGCTCAGAATCTGTTGAGCAGTAAATACTCCAGCATGGTCTTGTCAGTAATCTCTCCTTATTCTCGACCTTTGATCAGTCAAAGCTGACTCCGGTAGCTCTTGTTAGATGCAGGGTTGCCACGTCCGCGTTTTTTCCACAGAATTGGGCTACTTCTAAACTGTTGCCATAGGTTTATTTTCCCAAGTGGGGTTAAGGTTTGAAATATTGCATTAATTACATTTGACTAAAATGCTTGTATTGAAACATTTTGCATTCTATCTATGATACAACTTTCATGGTCTTCTACATTAACTCTTCTCTCCTGGTGGAATGACCTGCCCAAATAAATCCAAGCAGCTGAGTCCTTAACCATATTCAAGAAACGACTAAAAACACATCTATCTTTATTTGACCCTCTAACTCTAGCACGCTCTTTTCTAATGATACTTCTAATTTTCATGCTTGTTTTTTTATAAAAAAACTTGATCTTCTAACATTTGCACTCTCTATTCTATTTCTATTCTAATGGCCAATCTATCATCGTTTTGGGGGATTTTTTATTTTTTTATT
>JADLZN010005092.1:66255-101255 GCA_018155175.1 Sinocyclocheilus anophthalmus
TCAGCTATATAGGTGTTAATACTGAATGTTTAACATTATATGCATTGCATACATATGCTTCGTATACATACTTAATCTCTAATAACTCCATTCTGCAGTCTGTTGTCTGTGTCTGTTTCTTTGTCTGAATATTGGCGTTATCACATGCTGTGTTGTATCAGTAATAGCAACCATCTATCCAACCTGCAGCAAGAGAAAGCCTCCTAAAATAATCAAAGCAGTCTTACGCTTCACTATCTCTATCTTTCAGGCATCGCTCTCCACCACCGGTGGCGACTCCGTCACCTTCATTCGCCGTTCGCTACCGCCAGCATGGGGAGATCACTCTTGGGAGGGTCTGGGCCTGGGGCTAAAAACCGAGCTTACAGTTATCATAGCACTTTTCTGATTCTTGATTCCTGTGCATTTGCTGCAGATCTTTTGTGGTGGAGCAGGACCTGCAACGCAAGGTGATGGTGGCATTTGTGGAAAAAAGGGAAAACCTGAAACAAAAATATAAAGTAAGATCATTCTGTTTCTTCTAACACAGAAATCAGATGACATTGTGCTGTTAAAACGACTGGCTTTGTATTATATTTGTGGCTTCTTTGGGCAGATCTGCAAAGGGGGGGGGGGTGGGGGTGGGGTTTTTGTGTCTGTTCAGACTGGTGTGAGTAAGGTGAGATGAGAAGTCCACATCACTCCTGGAAATGGTCCAGTTCCATGGATGAGACGCTCCATCACTCCACCTGCTCTTACTGTCTCATCTGGACCAGATGTTGCTGTGGTCTCTTCATCCTCAGTGACCCCAGAGCCAGTGAGAGCATCTAGAGAAACACCAAAAGACACTGAGGATGTGAGTTTTGTCAAGTTTGGCCTGCTGGCTTGTTCATACAACATCAGTCAATGAAACCCGAGTTTCAGAAGCTTTAAAAGCATCATCAAATAATGTCATGAAGAATCTGAAAGTCAGGCTCCGTTGACTGATATTGTATGAACAGAAACCAGCAGGACAAACTTAACTAAAATCAACTTTTGTGTTCAGAAAAACAAAACAAAACAAGGATTGAACAGTGAGGCGAGTAAATAATGATTGACTTTATGTTTGGATGAACTAACCCTTTAAACCCCCCAATAGAAACTGTATGAAATATATGTAAGCATTTATGTTATAGTAGTACCTTGAAGAAATAAACTTTAAGAAATAAGCAGCTTTATTGAGCGTTTGTGCCCAAGACATAAAAAAGGATTTACAAAAATCACATTTATTGATTTGTCAGACACTTTTATCCGTCAAAAAAAAAAAAAAAAAAAAAAAAAAAAAAAAAAAAAAAAAAAAAAAAAAAAAAAAAAAAAAAAAAAAAAAAAAAGAAAAAAAAAAAAAAAAAAAAAAAAAAAAAAAAAAAAAAAAAAGAAAAAAAGAAGTATTTACAGTGCTCTTATTACAGGGACCCCAATCCCCCAGCAGCCACCTGGAGTAAAGAGCCTTGCTGAAGAACACACTGGTGGTGTCGACTGCGGAGATCGAACCAGTAACCTTCTGCTGACCAGTGCAGTGCTTTAGCCCACTACACCACAAAAGTAATGAAGCTATGACAAAAATTAGCATGTAATTGTAAACATATGAAATGAAATGCTGACAACATTAATTGTAAAATGTTTTACTCTGTTTAAATGTTTTACAGATAGTCGTGCTCATGGAGAGCAGCACACAGATGTTTGGAGCAGACAGAGTGACAGTCAGATTGTCCCGCATGTGTTCTCCTGCTTTTATTCAGGGTTGTGTGGATCAGGAGCATCATCATGGTCTTCCTCATCCTCTCTGTTCACTCAAGCAACGACAGCCTCGATGTCCCTTTCTCATCCATGATCAGATTCAGTCTGACTGCAGCAGTGAGGGTCGTGATGGACAGCAGAGACAGGTGAAGGTGGACACGGTGGTCAGCTGCTTCATCAGAATAAAGCTGCAGAACTGTCTCAGCTGTGTTGAGATGCAGTAGATGTGGGTTCACCATCTGTAAATACATGATTGTTAGAACAATGTTTGAATAAAGCTTTGTTTCATGTGTCGCTGACTTGTATTTATTTATTGTCATGGTTACTTTTACTCATTGATTCATGTTTCCTGTTTTCAGTAAATAAAATATAATTGTTTCATTAACTTGTGCATTAATTCATTACTTGACTGAAAATGTAGATGTATTCACCTTGGCTGCGTTTGTCTAGTGTGTAGTCATGCATAGCTATGGCATATGACAAAACAAATGACATTTTGATAATTATTGGTCAGCATTTATCATTATTATTGTTCATAAGTGTTGGGGTGGGCTAGCAATGCATTCTGGGGTAATCTTAACTTCTAAGTAGTAATACTTACATTTTTCGAGTGTAAAATGAATAGTCGGTAACACTTTACAATAAGGTTCATTAGTTAAACATTAGTTAATGTATAAACTAACATGAACTAACCATGAGCAATACATTTGTTACTGTATTTACTAATCTACACTAACGTTAGTTAATAAAAATACAGATGTTCATTGTTAGTTCATGTTAGTTCACAGTGCATTTACTAATGTTAACAAGATTTTAAATGTGTTAGTAAATGTTGAAATTAACGTTAATAAACGCTGTATAAGTGCAGTTCATTATTAGTTCATGTTAACTAATGTAGTTAACTAATGAACCTTATTGTAAAGTGTTACCGAATAGTCTTCTCCAAAGGCGAGATCTTCTAGCAGCTGATCGACGTCTCCTTTGTGCAGATATTGCAAACGCTAAGGAAAACTGTACTAGGTAGGGTTGTGGAGTTACTGATGCTATGAGGTGTTCGTGCACCTGTCGATCTTACGTTCTTTTTTTATTAATACTGTATAATTACATACAAGCTCGGGGAAAGATGGTAGTATCTTTAACAATGAACAATCATAATGACAAAAAGCAGAAAACATAAAATATAATGGGTTTGCATACATTATATGCACAGAAAAAAAGGCACAATGACAAGGTTAAATATCTTTGAATAATCATAATATTCATATAATCAATGCATCAAAATATTGCATTTGTTGTTGTTGCTTATAAGCCGGAGGGATGAAACGAGAGAAATTCAACAAGAAAAATGGAAAACAGGAGATTTAAGCTGGTTTTGCTTATGGATGAAAAATTTTGCACATAAAATAAAGCAACAACATATTCAAGAGATAACGATTTTGGGTTTTAGTACAAAAAAAAGACGGGGGGAACTTACGCAGCCTTGAGAAGCTCCAACATTTGTGACCAATATATCAGAGAAAGTTGAATTAATTTTCACTTGCTGTTGTCGTCCAGTTAGAAATGCATAATACCATTTAATTATATAAGGGTTCACTTCCATCTGTTTTAACTTAAATAACACAATATCTGGAAGTAAATTATTAAACGCTGAACTCAGATCCATAAACATCACTCTAACATAAGCTGCAGGATTTTCAAGGTGTTTTAAAATAAAGTGTGTCATAGTATTCAAAGCATCTTCTGTACTCCTATTTTCTTTATTCGCAAATTGATAAGGATCTAATTTATACACTACATTTTCTCTCAATTTCTCTGTCACAATACGTTCAAGTGATTTCATCCCTATGGACGTTAACGCCACTGGTCTAAAGTCATTATTTTCCTCTGCTGGATGTTTTTTTGGAACAGGGATAACGACTGCTTTTTTCCATATTGTAGGAATAAATCCAGTGTTGAGTGATAATTGAAATAATGGACTCCAGGCTGGAGTTAATTCATCAGCAAATGTTTTAAGTAAAAGAGTTGAAATACCATCCGGCCCATTGGACTTTTTGGTATGCAGCCTTTTAAAAATTCACAACAGCACTTGGGTCCACCACAATTCTATCCTTTGTGAAATCACATGTTACAGAACTCAGCAAATCTCTACATTTATCAATACTACTACTACCAGTCAGTTCAAAACGATTATAAAAGTTATTAAATTCATTTGCTTTTTCAAATTCATTTAAAACCTGTATTTCTTTCTTATTTGAATTTAAATGTATCATTCCTCTCACAACATCCCACAACTTTTTAGTATTTGAAGTTGAAATAGCTTCTCTAACACGTAAATTGTGTTGCTCTCTCGCTTCCCTCAATTCTCCTTAGTTCCCTTTGAATTTCTCTAAACTCCATTTTATTATTATTTTTAAAAGCTTGATTTCTCCGCCTAATATATTGCTTAATCTCGGGGGTGATATATTCCTTGTTATTTGGATAAATTGTAATGGTCTTTTTTGGGACCACAGTATCAACACAAATATGAATATACCCTGTAATCACTTCCGCAATACTGTCAATATTGTCATCTTGATAAAAAACGTCCCAATTTGTAGCCAGAAAACAACCACTCAACTCCTCTTTTGTAGTATCCTGCCACACATTAACTGTTCTTAAAACCGGTTTACTCTTCCTAAAGGCAGACCTGTAAATAGGAATTAACTGGATGGTATTATGGTCCGAATTAAAGTAAAGTAAAGTAAAGTTGGCCCGATCTGACCACTTCCAAGTGTCTCTGTACAATCCGATCGAGACCGGAGCCATCAAAAAATTTAGGAAAAATAAAAAAAAAAAAAAAAAAAAAAGAAAAAAAAAAAAAAAAAAAAAAAAAAAAAAATAAAAAAAAAAAACAACAATTGATTATCTGGCATTGTCAGCTTGACTCCTAACATTTTACATTTATATTTACATTTAGTCATTTTGCAGACGCTTTTATCCAAAAGAGGCAAATTTCTAATATTCTTCTTAAAGAGGCAAACAGATAAGAAGTGCTTGTAATACCAGGTTTCTATTGTTTATTTGAATTCAGCCATGCTCTTGTGACATTGGGTTGGGGCCCGCTGGACGGGGCACCTGTCATCTGATGGGGGCGTAACTTAGCGATCGGCTTTTTGCACAAATAATTCTTTCTTTGTTTTCTTTAACATTTTTCATATGTGTGTGTGTGTTTTGTGGGGAATGTGGCTGTATCTGCATGATTACCATTTCTATGAGTGCACATTAGCGTGTAAAAAAAAATTTATTTAAAAAAAAACAAAAAAATAAAAAAAAAAAAAACAAAAAAAAAAATGAAAAAAAAAAAAAAAAAAAAATAAAAAAAAAAAAAAAAAAAAAAACCAAAAGATTACTGTGTATGACAGCTATCAAGTGTAAAGTGGCGAGTCTGAATGACTTAGAGCGTGATTATTAGACTATAGGGTGGGCATCTGTATGATGACGCATCTGTGTAACCGCCGTCATCATGTGATTACTGACTATAGATCATCTATCAGTGGAAGGCTGTATTCTAGGCTGTACTCAGGATGTACTGTAATTGGGGCATACCTTAGTAATTCTTTTTTTTTTTCTTATTTTTTATTACTAAAATGATTGCTATTGATTTTCTATTTCGATTGTATGGGTTTTTTTGGGTGTGGGTGTGGTGTTGGGGCCTGAATAAATCACTTATACGATGTCTAATATTCTGTCTATTGTTTTATAATTGAAAAACTATGCAGTGGTATGTTTAATGACTAAAACAGTTTGTAGAACCCCTTCAATACATTTGGTAAATATTTTTCCTCAGACGGGAGGGGGGAGGGGGGACTAGACATAGTCTCAGAAGAATGGTTGCAGGAATCTAATTTTTCATGGTATCTTCTTCAGATTTAAAATAGACACTCATGAGACATGTGACTTTTAACCCATTACTTTTCTGGATTGCTCCAGGACTGATTTAATTTAATTTTATATGAAATAAAGAAAATTCAGCGTGGTACAATTTTTTTCAAGGCACTTCTGTGTCTATAACTTTTTATCTTTTTGAGCATTATCAACTCTGGATGATGGATAGTAAAGCCCAAAGGGTATTCTTTCCAAAGACACCAACATTGGGTGTGTGTAGCACACTGAAGTCAAGCTGTGTGGGTGGATTAGCACACAGGGTGTGTATGAAGCGTCTAGTGCAGTAGTGTAGTGACGCTGGTAATTAGTGCATGTTAGTGCATGTTGCATGTCGTGCTGCGCTTTCTGTGCTCTCTGCCTGCTACTCTCTGCTTACAACTGCTGCCGCTGGCTAGCCTACTTGATAGTAGGTGAAAAGAGGAGCCGAGTGTGTAAGTCTCCTCCTGCCAGTACAGAGCCTCTCCACCACCAAGACTCCTGTAGTGCCTCCTCGCGGCCACACATGGAAACTGGGTATCATATGGACCCAGGCTAAACTACAGGGGATCTCGGAGCAACAGTGGGCCCCAGAGACGTGATGTGCAGGCCCACCATTGTGTGGACATGTCCTGCCATCCGTCAACCACTGTCCCAGCTATGGGCAAATAGCCCCACTGCCTTGTGGTAAGTCTATTGAGACAAGGCTAAGGGAGCACACCCTGACAGAAAAGCAATGAGCTGGAGGTGCACAATAGGCAGGCCTTAACAGATGAAGGACCCGGCAACCTCCTGCAGCCAAGATGGGGGACCGGTTGTACTGGGACCACCCTTGCCACCGGGATTTACCTAAACATGGTGAAGATAGTGCTACTGGGGATGGCGCACCCCCTTTGGCACTTTAAAACTCTCCTTGCGCAGGTTTCCACCTCTGACCACGGTGATAATATCTGGACCTCACATATGGTTAAATTCTGACGGCGATGGGGCATCTGGCAATGGGAGCAGGTATGAATAGACTGGGAGCTCCTAGTCAGAACCCTGCACGGCAGCGGCACAGGGTATTTGGTCGCTATCAACTGGATTTGAGTGGCAGCTGTTTCGGCAGACCCCTGTGCGACTGAGCAGCCCTATTTAGGGACCGCACTGCTCACCTCAATTGCGGAAGGGCCTAGAAAAGGTGGCCTAAAAATTGCCCATTCAAACACTTACCTGGATAGGTTATCGTGCCTGTCAGGTTATTCCACTACTGCGGTCGAAATAAGAAAAATAAGAAACAATACAGTGTAAAACTGGCAACATGGAATGTAAGGACTCTCCTGGACTCGCATGGTACCTCTGACAAACCTCACCAGAGAACAGCCCTGATCGCTGCTGAGTTTAGCCGTTACAACATCGATATTGCAGCCCTGAGTGAGACCAGGCTTCTGGATGAAAGTTCTCTATCAGAGGAAGGGATGGGTTACACCTTCTTCTAGAAAGGTTTCCCTCCAGGTGGACAACATCTCTATGGAGTAGGATTTGCCATCAAGAATACCATTCTACCAAGTCTTACAGAAACACCTGTTGGCATTAGTGAAAGGCTAATGACCCTCTGTATTCCCCTGGCAAAAAAGCGTTATGCCACACTTCTCAGTGCCTATGCACCAACTTTACCCTCTGAGAATGAGGCCAAGGAATGCTTTTATCAGGCACTGGATGAAGCTCTTTGCCGGATCCCTAAGAGTGACAAGATCCTCTTGCTTGGGGATTTCAATGTTAGGGTCAGACAAAACAACAGAATATGGAGTGGAGTCCTAGGCAGGCATGGCATTGGTAGGGTGAATGCAAATGGCATGAGATTATTGACTCTTTGCTCTGAGCATAACCTTACCATAACCAATACCATCTTCCAGCAGAAGGCAAAGTGTAAGACCTCGTGGATGCACCCTCGCTCTAAACACTGGCACGTGATTGATTTTATCATTGTGCGGTGTAGTGACATCAAGGATGTTCTCATCACTCGTGCCATGAGAGGTGCAGAGTGCTGGACAGACCATCGTATGATTGTGGCCAAGCTCCATATGAAAGTGCGCCCCCCCCTGCGGCTGCAAAAGCCCAACAAAAAGAAGCTAAATGGTAACCATTTGGGAAACACAGAAGCAAGAAATGAGTTTCGGCATCTCCTAGATGAGAAACTAAGGGAGTCGGAACCTTGTCTGAGCTCAGAAAACACCATGGATCAACAGTGGACCTATATCAGCTCTGTGCTCTACAATGCAGCAGCCCAATCCATCGGTTATAGTAGGGGCTTATCACTCCTTTCTGTGGGTGGTAAGGTCCTGGCCAAGGTGATGCTTCATAGACTCATTAACAACATCACTGAGTCGATGCTGCCTGAATCCCAGTGTGGATTTAGGAAGAATAGGAACACGATCAACATGATTTTCACAGCCCGGCAGCTTCAGGAAAAGTGCCGGGAGTAACATCAGGACATGTTTATGGCCTTTGTCGATCTCTCAAAAGCATTCGACACCGTGCAGAGAGAGCTCTTATGGGATGTACTCCTCAGTTTTGGCTGTCCCAATAAATTTGTTAACATCCTCCACCCTTTCATGATGGGATGACTGCTCGGGTGTCCATAGGCGTTCCTTGTGCGCACAGGGGTGAGGCAGGGGTGTGTGCTAGCACCAGTGCTCTTTAACATCTTCCTCCTGTGTGTCACCAAGCTTCTCCACAATGAGATTGAAAATACCAGTGGCATAGCAGTAGACTTCAGATTAGACGGCATCCTCTTTAATATTAGGAGGCTACACGCAACCGAAAAACTCTGTAGAGAGCAGGTCCTGGAGCTGCAGTATGCAGATGACTGTGCATTTGTGGCCCATACTCCAGAGGACCTTCAAATTGTCCTTGCTGTGGCAGTTAGGGCATACGGCAGGATGGGGCTCACTGTCAACACCACCAAGAGAGAAGTGGTTTGCCAATGGAGTACCAATGTCCCACCCACACTTCCTGCCTTCACTTTTGGGGATGAACAGCTGTCAGTAGTGCCATCTTTTAAATATCTGGGGAGTATTCTCACTGAGGACTGTGACAACGAGATCCAGAGACGCATTAAACAGGAATCAGTTGCCTTTGGGAGACTTCGGCGTAGATTCTTTCATAACAAGAATCGTCATCCCTCAACAAAGGTCGCCGTATACCAAGCGGTCTGTTTCACTACCCTGCTCTATAGCTGTGAAGCTTGGGTAACCTACAGCCGTCACATCAGGTCCCTAAAGCACTTCCATATAAGCTGCCTTCAGCACATTCTGGGAGTTACCTGGCGTGATCGTGTGCCTCACACTGAAATACTTAAAAAGACCAACTGTATTGAGGCCATGATCACCCAGCGCCAGCTGCAGTGATTGGGGCACGTGATAAGGATGCCCCCATGTCGACTGCCCCACAGAGTGCTACACGGCCAGCTACATCATGGTTGATGTTCAGCTGGGGGGCCGAAGAAGCGATATAAGGATCAGATAAAGAACATCTTGAAGAAGTGTAAGATCAGACCCGAGGACCTTGAGGATGTTGCTGCTGACCGTACCATCTGGCAAAACTGTGTAGAGATGGGGTTCATACGCTGGAGATGGAGAGGACAATCAGAAGACAGCAGAAGCGAGCCAGGAGAAATACAGCCATGGCTGCCACCACTGCCATTACTACTACCATTACATACATATGCCCCACCTGTAATCGAGTGTGTGCATCCAGGATAGGACTGTTTAGCCATCAAAGATCTCACCGATAAAGGCGTGGACGTCGTCATCGGATTCGATGGACAACCGAGAGAGAGAGAAGTCAGGAACTGCTGCAATTTTAAGTTAAGTAGGTAATTTTCAGGTGTGAGTCCCAAAATGGGGTTGCAGGTTAACAGGTTAACCCTTTGAGTGGTACGGTCCCACATATGGGATTTAGAACATTCGATGACGTTACATAACTGTCAAATTCAAACTGTGCATTCGCGCTTTAGCTGGTGCTGAGCCAGAGTGAGAAGTGCACTGCTCTTGTCATATTATCACAACTATGCAGTGTTTTTAACCACATAATGTTTATTTTAGGTTTCAGACATTTAAATATATGGAATGCCAATCCTGCCGTAATTAGAAATAAAGAAATGTACAAAGAAATGTAAAAAAAAATCATTATTATCATTTATTCCTTATTTATGTATTTTATTTCCACATTTACTTTTTTATTTTATTTATACATTTATTTCCACTTATATAATTGTCACATTTATGTTTTTATTTATTTATTGCTTTACATTTATTTATTTTCACATTTATTTATTTCTACATTTCTGTGTCCGTAGGGTAATGAGGAGGGCGTGTTTTACCTCAGGAATAGCAATCGAGCCAGAATAGGTCAGGGGTAAGCTTTGAGGTCACAGTGACGCCTTGTGGTGCCCAAACGAAGTACAAGAAGTGTAGCCTACATGACACGCCTGTTGATAGTGTGGGATGAATGACTATATTGAACAAGTTCAAGTTCCAAGTTTGTAGGGGTTCTACCAAAATGTTGTCTGCAATACAATTGTGTGTGTAAATTAAGTCAAGTTGGTTGCCTGATTTGTGCGTGCTTGTAGTGGTAAGTCATTTGAGATCAAATGAAGCAAGGAGTGAATGGAAGTATGTAGCATAAGGCTTGTCCAAATTAATGTTGAAGTCACCAAAGACTAAAAGTTGACTGCCATCCTCCGGGAATGAGGTCAGCAGCCCATCCAGCTCCTCTAGGAAGGTGGCTTATTAAATTACCACAACCTGGAGTTTTATAGGAGCTGTTACAGTAATCGCATGATATTCAAATGAGTTATAATTGCATAGGGGAGAGTGCGTTAGAAATGAGCAGACCAGTGCCCCCACCCCGGCCAACCTGAAGAGGGTTCACTCAGAGTTCAGTGGTGCCTGGGGCAAAAGAGGGGAGGGGGGCAATGTCGGGAGGGAGTTCAGCTTCCTTACTGCCTGATGAATGAAGCTGTCCTTCAGTCTGCTGGTCCTGGCCTGGAGACTCCGCAGTCTCCTCCTTGATGGCAGCAGACTAAAGAAGCTGTGTGTCTGGTGGGAGGGATCACCTGCAATGCAGAGGGCTTTGCGGGTGAGACGGGTTCCGTAAATGTCCTGGAGGGAGGAGAGAGAGACAGCAACGATCTTCTCAGCTGCTCTCACTATGCGTTGAAGTGACTCGCGGCAGAACGCGTTGCAGGCGCCATACCACACAGTGATGCAGCTGGTCAGGATGCTCTCGATGGTGCCTCTGTAGAAGGTGCACATGATGGGGGCTGGGGCTCTGGCTCTTCTCAGTTTGCGGAGGAAGTAGAGACGCTGCTGTGCTTTCTTGGTCAGTGCTGCGGTGTTGTCAGTCCAGGAGAGGTCCTCTGTGATGTGCAATAAAAAGCAGAAATAAAGTCTGCTTTGTTGACAGCTGACTGACAATTCCAGAGACCCACAGAAAAAGAAAAGGTGCAGTAGGGGATGTAGAGATAGGATGTGTCACATATAGGTACTGTAGAGGAACGAGGGACAGGAGGTAAACTCAAAAACCGTCTTAAGTTCTAATTCTACAATACAGGGCAGGCAGACACACACGTAGCACAAGAACAAACAATACCAGACCCAAGGGTCAGTCGACGGCGAACGTATTCCAACAGGGCGAGACTAGAGAGGGATAGACAGGTAAAATGTCCCAAAGGTCTAGGCAGGGGGCAAACAGTATCCGAACAGGGCAAGACGAGAAGGGTAATCCGAGATACACAGGCAATGATCAGCACACAAGAAAACAGAAAGGCAACAAGACTCAGAATAAGACTGGAATCTAAAGCAGGCTCAGTAAGGTTAGCTATGCAGGCTAAACAGGATATACACTAAACAAACTAAAATCTTGTCAGAAAGCCGGTTCTGTAATCAGCGATAAATCTCCATCACCTACGGGCTTTCACATTGAGCAGCATTAACTACACAGAGCCGTTGTTCACTAACGAGCTGCGCAAAAAATCGCGCAAATATGAATATGGTTTTGCGCAGCTCCTCAGTGAACAACAGCTCTGTGTAGTTAATGCTGCTCAATATGAAAGCCCGCAGGTGATGGAGATTTAACGCTGATTACAGAACCTGGCTTTTCTTTCTGAAGATGCGCGTTAAATATAGCATGCGTCGTACTCAGCAGCCATAGTCTGTTCCTAAAACCAGCGATCTAGAGTGAATCTACTCTGTAAAATCCCTCAGTGATGTGGTTAATGATGAGGAATGTATGAAGCTCTGTGATTTTCATTTCCAGATGCCTGCTGAAGCAGATCTCTGGAGCTTCTCTCTCTGGAGTAACAGCCATGTGTTTCATTTTCATTATATTATATTCATTATAAAGTTACTGCAAGATGCCAGACTAAACATGCTGTTTTTTTTAACCCTCTGATCCATGAATTATTATAAAGGAAAAGGAAAGGTTTATATTAATAAAAATCAAGAGAAATAAATAAATCTAAAAATCATTAGCTTTTTTCTTCCCAAAATTATGCATTTTGATGTTATAAAATGTAACATTATTTGGTGTATTCATTATATATATTTCTGGCAGTAGTAAGATCACTCTTGTTTTTGCTTAATATACCACTTGGATCAGGCATTTGTCATTTACTTCATAAATAGCACATGCTGTCTTCTCAACTATAACTTTCTATTATACACATGAGTTAAATGTTTAAAGTTTAGTTTAGAGAGAAAGGGAGTCTTTTAGTAAAGTCTTTTTAATTGTCAACACAGTAACATTCATATATTGTGTGTTCAGGGTTAAAACAAGGCGACTCAGTCAATCATGGTCACATTTCGGTTGTTCTGGATAAATATACATAAAGTAAATTCATTCTTGAACATCACACAACACACTGCAGCATCACTTTAACACAAGGCTTTAAGTTGCTTATTGCTTTAATGAAAATTGTATTGTAATAAATTAACTGATACACAATCCCAGTAAAATAAATATACGTACATTGTCAGTAGTTATCGGTGAATGAGAGTAATTTTAATTGTCCTTCAGATAAACTGCTATATTGATGAAATGAGCATGTGTTCCTTGATGAAATTAAAATATAATTCACATACTGTATGCACAATGATACATTTAGCTAAGTACCTATGCATATTTATACAAAATGTTTCAAACCAATTTTAAGAAGCATGTAGGACAAGATGAATATGAATATGTCAGCAGCTGGAACAATTACAGAAATCAATGAATTATAAAAATGAACAATAAATAAACATCTGCTTGAAAGATTCAGTCTGTGGTTCCAGATTAACGTTTATCAGCACAAGTCCTGTGAATAAAACATAAATATTGTGATAATCATATTTTCCAGCAGGTTCTGAAGAGCCTGTTGAGCTTCAGTGGAAGTGCGATTGATCATGATTCATTTGATTAACTGCACCCTAATGCAGTTATTATAGATTAATGCTCCTACCTTGTTGTTTTCTCCTCGTGTGTTACTTCACGGTAGGGGAGTCTCGTCCAGGACAGTTTAACATCAGAGACCGGACTCAACCCCAGAGTGGACTGCAGCTAAAACACACCAACAGCTATTAAAGCAGGTTTCATTTAGTGTGACGTGAGTGAAAAAAGTGACATGACATGTGGCCAAGTATGGTGACCCATACTCAGAATTAGTGCTCTGCATTTACCCATCCAAAGTGCACACACACCTGGAGCAGTGGGGAGCAGTTGGGGTTCGGTGCCTTGCTCAAGGGCACCTCAGTCGTGGTATTGAAGATGGGAGAGAGCGCTGTACATTCACTCCCCCCGCCTACAATCCCTGCCAGTATGAGACTCGAACCCACAACCTTTGGGTTATGAGTCCGACTCTCTAACCATTAGACAACGACTTCCCCTTCTAGTTATTTAGTGTAACTAGACTGGTCTCGTCATGCTTGTCATGTGACACACAGCAAAATATATAAGTATGACTGATATAGGGTTATGTTTTATTTATTTTTTCCTTTTTATTTGAAATATTCCCAAATGTGTTCATAACTTAAAATATCTTGATTCTCAAATATGTGTAAGTAAATGCATTTTTGCACCTTTATAGATTATGTTAGTTGATCAATAATGGGCGATGGGCAAAGTAGCCTTATAGTGTAATCTATTAACTACGCATAAAAAACCTGTCTTTTTACTTAAGTACCAGATATGTGTGTCATGCCATAAAATATTTTTAATACGACTTGACTTTGTATTTAATGTGAATTTAATAAAAACATTGTAAGTTACTAGTTATAACACTTTCATTGTACATAAAGAGAGCAAAGAACATTTACATTAGCCTATCAAAAAACATTATCACTGACTTCAGTCTAGCCATAGTTCAAGCAATCTCAAAAACTCCCATTAAAATCACTGAAGCTGTTTACACTGTGAAATTAACATCTTACTCAGATTTATCTTAGTTGAGCTATAATGGTGTCACGGTTGGTGGTAGTGTGAAGAGCACGGAGCAAGGAACGAGGAGACCAAGAGTACAAAACAAAGGAGTTTAATGATCTTTTTCAGGGAATCACACTGTCATGAATTCGGTCCATGGACTTCCGTTTATTCACCACCAGAGGTCACCCTTTCCTTTACATTGACTCTCGCACAACACAAACTGTTGCATAGCACCCCGGACTACATATCCCATCATTATTTGCACGATTTGCACACTGCACTGATTGTACACACCTGTTTCTAATCACCTCACTCACTATAACACCCACTCTAACCACCTTTCACTGCTGAGTATTGTTTAGCCTGTACCCCTTTCCGAGTCATCGTGTTTTCCTTGTTTTGCCTTGCCTGTTTTTGCGGTTTTTGATCTTTGCCTGTTTTCCTGGATTTCTCCCTCTCGTCTCGCCCCTGTGATTCTGTCTGCCGATCGGTGACCTACGCTAGCCCTAGGACTATTCTTGTGTTTTTGCCCACCATATACCTGTTTGCCATTGTTCGAACCTGCCTCTTATACCACGTCTCTTTAATAAAAGCTTGCAGATGGATCCACACGTCTCACGTCGAGTCAGCCCCCTTCACACACGTAGCCACAAAGAGGACAAAAAAAACAATTACAGACAGGAGGACAGAACGGGCTTTAGACTAAATAGGAGATGAAGAGGGGCGGCAGACAGTGAAGAGTAATTCTAAGCACCACACTGGAACAAATCAAAAAATACATGGGACAGGAACAGGAAGGACCCAATAAGAAAACAGGAACTCAACGGGAAACATCACCGTGACAGATCGCACCCTTCCGTGACAACATCCAAAGGGGAGGGGGGGTGGGCGCCCTGGAGGATGGTGCAGGACTGGAACAGGGCGGAGACAAGGAGAACCTAGAGGGCGGACCAGGGAGCCATGGCGGAGCAGGGGACACAGGAGGCCATGGCCCAAGATCCTCCGTGGCTTGCGCTCGGCACGGGTATATGGCCCCCCCCCCAATTTTCTTAGGGAAATCTAGGAATCCTGGGGGTCACTCTGGAGGAGCGGGCACTTGGGGGCGCTCTGTGGCTGGAGCCGACCCGGGAGCGAGCTCTGGGGCTGGAGCCCTTCCTGGGCTGAATGGGGTCAGGAGCCCTACGGGGCCTTAACGGGGAATGGGAATCAGGAGCCTCCTGGGCTTAACGGGGGGAGGAATCAGGAACCATCCGGGGCTTAAGGGGGGTCGGAGCCCTCCTAGGGCTTAGGGGGAAACAGGAGCCCTCCCTGGGTTAACGGAGAAACAGGAGCCCTCCATGGCTTCCGTACGGGGGAAACAGGAGCCCTACGTGGGCTTAACTCGGAAACAGGGCCCTTCCTGGCTGAACGGGGATCAGGGTAGCGTTCGAGGGGCGCTGGCATGGAGGAGTTGTGGGAATGGAGCAGACACTGGAACGAGGTCTGGAAGGCGCTTACGAGGAGCAGGCACTGGGGTTGGAATCGACACTGGGGCCTCATGAACATATGTTGGGCTTGTCATATTAATGTTCATTGGGCTTGCCATATTATTGTCCGGCAGGCTTGCCACATTAACGTCTGACGGGCTTGCCACATTAACGTCCGGCGGGCTTGCCTGAGGAACGGCCGGCTTACTTGATTCGGGAACGGCCGGCAGATGGGTCCCCGATCGGGATCGGAAGCTCTCCAGACACCGGATGACTGCCTCCTTCCAGCCGAGGTTGGTGTCTGGGAGCTCCGCGGGACGATGGTAGGTTATCCCGATCCGGAACAGCATCACGAGGGTTTCCCCCTCAAGGGAGCTGGCGAGGACGAGCGGCACGAACACCCTTGCATAGACGATCGGGTCGGGGTTCGCCTGAGCCACGGCGATTAACATCGCTCGTTCCTCCATTTGAACAGGGAGAAACGAACGGGAAAACAAGACAAAAACACTATTCAAAAAATGAAAAACAAACACAGGTAGAAGAGGCGCCGCTTTCTGTCACTTTTAGGTCTGGAATTCTGTCACGGTTGGTGGTAGTGTGAAGAGCACGGAGCGAGGAACGAGGAGACCAGGAGTACAAAACAAAGGAGTTTAATTCTATTTTTCAGGGAATCACACGTAGCTCAAGGAGTTGACAAACAATTCCAGACACGGGAGTACAGAACGGGCTAGAACTAAATAGGGCAGATGACGAGGGGCAGACAGGTGAAGAGGATAACTAATAATGAGACACACCTGGAACAAATCAAACTACATTGGGATAGGAACAGGAAGGACCAAATAAGGAAAACAGGAACTCAACGGGAACATACACGTGACAAATGGGCGATGGGCAGAGTAGCCTAATAGTGTCATCTATTAACTACGCATAAAACCCATCTTTTTACTTAAGTACCAGATATGGGTGTCATGCCGTAAAATATTTTTAATACGACTGACTTGTATTTAATGTGAATTTAATAAAAACATTGTAAGTTAATTATAACACTTTCATTGTACAGAAAAAGAGAGCAAAGAACATTCATTATCAAAAAACATTTTCACTTAGTTTAGAGTTCAAGCTCTCAAAAACTCCCATTAAAATCACTGAAGCTGTTTACACTGTGAAATGAATATCTTACTCACATTCGTACGCACATCTGCACTTAGTTGTTTCTGATGAGAGAGCAGAATGTAGTCGCGCAAACACGCGCACTGAACAAACACTGACGTTTCAGCGATGAATCATATGAGCGCCTGATGGGCCATTGTGATTCATAAGCTTCAAAGAATCATGTGTGAATGGTTTTAATGGCGCGCGCTGTAAAAAACAACTCTGTCTATGCTTGCGCCAGTCAGCGAACGCAGATTAGAATTTAGCACCTGGTCATGATTTACTTATTTCCATTACTGCCACCCACAGGACAAACTGCACATTGAACCCAAAGCTTGTTGACACTGACACCCCCCCTCCCCAGAACCTCCCCTGCTGAAAAGTGGAACGGAGTATTTCTCTTTTGATGTTTTATCTTTTAAGATTTTGTCCATTTCAATTCTTTGATCTGTTGCATGTTTTCTTACCTGATCTAGAAATGTGTTGCTCACTGCAGCTGTGTCAACACTGGAGGTTAATTTCATCCTCAGAAAAACTTTTTTCCTATAAACTGCAAAAACGCAAAACATCAACCACAGAAATAAACAAATGTTTGTTTGTTTTTTGATCGATTTTTAATCAATCAATTAATCAATGATTAAATTTATAATTAAAAAAAAAATAAAATCAGTGCAGATTCTATGTTGGCCACTTGTCAAAAAATGTCCATCGTCAGACTCAGTACTGTAGCGACAAATATTTGTTATTAAAGCATCAACATTCACAGAACACTGTTATTTTTAACTAAAACAAGCGGCTGCTACACGTGCATGGTTTGGCATGAAAGAATTGCCACGCTGCCATTTGATCTCAGTTCATGCAATCGCAAAAATTCTGTTATAAACCAATAAATATATGATAATGAATCGTCATAATGTATACAATTCG
Organism: Sinocyclocheilus anophthalmus; assembly: GCA_018155175.1. Taxonomy (NCBI): domain Eukaryota; kingdom Metazoa; phylum Chordata; class Actinopteri; order Cypriniformes; family Cyprinidae; genus Sinocyclocheilus; species Sinocyclocheilus anophthalmus. The sequence goes on from JADLZN010005092.1 coordinate 83,898, forward strand.
TTTATTGTGTTCTTAATGAGTAGAATTCGTGGAGCATGCTAATTTCAGCACGGCTTTGTCAATGCTGCAAACACTGTGTTATAGTAAATAGAACTCTGCATACGCTTGCACATGCTTAATTTGTATAGTTCATGTGTTTTGTGCAATAGATGAATAACAATTTATTGGGTTTTAGATGTTTATGTTTAGATATTTTTTGCGGTAGTACCATGAATCATTTATTCTCACACATCCCGCACACACACGAGTTCTCCGCCCACACAAGCATCGCCCCATCTTGCCCCTGCGCCGCGCTCTGTTGCGTCGGGTCTCACGAGAGAGCAAGTCCACTGGCACTTGACTCAACAGTGTGTGCTACATCCTTTTTACAACCTCTAGATTATAAAACACTGCATTCTGTCAGCAATATAACACGGCAGTAACGTATAGAGACCTCGGCTTGTAACTATACTCTAATTACTATTTAGAAAATTATAACGCGTTAAATTACTCCGTTACTAAAAAAGTAATCAAATTACAATAACGCGTTACTAAATAATGCGTTACTGCCCAACACTGCATATAAGTCACTTTGAAACCAATCAGCTATCTGCATGAGGGCTAAAAAATTCCCAACGCAGATTTCACTGCATTTTCAAGTTGATCATGCAAATTCGACCAACAGAAAGATGCTGGGCTTGAAAGTGACACCTTTGTGAGCTGTGCTTCATACATCTCTACGCTATTGACAATGGACCTATTTTTTTCCACGTGAAATTTCACTAATGTGACCGCACTTTAACATTCTAGAATGAGGTGTCAGAAATTACCTGCTCCATAAACCTCCACCTCACACAGCGTGAGATACATCTGGATGTTAGGAAGGTACATGTTCACATAACGACCTTCCATTCCACCGCAAGAGAAACTGACAGTACTGCCTGCTGGGAGAGGTGAACTGATGACAGCACATCTGCAGAGAGAAAGAGAGAAACCACGATACAATCAGCTGACCTGCAAATCCAGTTCTCCTGACACGTTCATAACTGTTTTCATAACTTCACCTGGGATTGTTGTTGCCATTGTTTTCCAGAGAGTTTCCGATGCGGATCTCTACTCCAGCCGTTTGCTCCAGACAGCAGTCGGCTCTGTTGGTGATGGTCACTTTGTAAATGTAGTAATAATCCAGCAGGTCCAGTCTCCACCACGGGCTGAGCTCATATGATGTGATGGAGCAGTATGTATGGCCTGCACCTGGAGCATATCTGATGCCGTCGATGGCCTTTGCAGCTCCACAGCTGTAATAAGTGGTCGACTGTACAGCCGTTCCTTTTAATGCCAAATTCTCTAAAAACATTTAAAGAGACAGAGGTTCAAGACTCAAATGTGTGAAGTTTCAGTACATTCCATTTGGGTTCAAATATTAAATTCCAATCCAAAACACTCAATTCCATTTACTACTACATTAAAATCAGAAGTTAATATTTTTAAAGGATCTGTGCTTACATGAACTAACTACGAGCAGTTGTATTTTATTAGCCAACATTGACAAAGATTAATAAATACTATAAGTTGTGTATTGGTTAATGTTAGTTAATGCATGTTAACTAATGGGACCTAAGTCACTACTTTTTACCTTCCAAGTTTTCTGAACTCCCCTGAATGCAAAAGACACCTGTTACAAAAACAAAATATTTCCATTGCTTTCTGGGATGTGGATCAACTTTGTATTGCATTTGATTCTTTAAATATTTTCATAAAGAATAGCTAAACGGCATCTATAATTGTACATCATTTGATTGATGCATGTCATTTTTACTCACCCAAAAGTAAGAACAGATAAGAGAGTCCCTCCATCTTGTTTTTTAAAGACCATTAACCAGATACCTGTGATGGTCTGATATGACAAGGGCATCCATTCCTCCTTTTATTTGTGTTTCTCTTAGCAGCTCGTTTCTCCACCCTTAGGAAATTCTCACTGACAGCTTGCTGAATATATTTCACACATCATAGCTCCTCCAGAATTGCTTTTCTCAGCACACCTCTCAGGTCAAGTCTGATTTACTAAACAAATCTGGCAAAGTGCAAATGAAGATGAGGACTTTTAAGAATTTTTTTCCTGGCACCAAAAAATAAAATAAAAATAAATGACTGGTACTTAAGGTTAATTTTTCATACAGTTTTTCTTCATCTGAATGACTGATATACGAGTCAAAGAAAACATCATCATGCCTGGAAAGTTTCACCTCTCCATGAGTTTCATTATTAGTATTAGTTCAGAATAAGATCAGCTCCTAAAAGGAATAATCTAAAATAAGTTGATTCAACATAAACATATTGTGTTTGTTGGGCATTTTTCTTCTTGAGCATCTTTTATCATTCAAGTAGTTTATTCTGAATGAGAAAAAAACGATTGTTATAAAGTATCATAAAATCAATATGTGGAACATCCGAATAAAAGCAATGAGATAAATAGACGAGAAACTCGTGTGCAATTAAGAAGACATTCAAAATAAGGATGCATGTTTAAAAAAAACAAGGAAAATGTTAATTTTATTTATCATTGTTAGCTTGACATTAAGTTATGCAATGTGGAGGGAAATTATTTTGAAAAAGTATTCCCACAAGGTCAAACATTTCAGGTTTTACAATTCTTGTAGGAACTTTAAAAAAAAAAAAAATTCCCTAAAAAGCTAATTTGTTGTAGCTTTATCTTGTTAGTCATTTAGTGTGATGATTAAAATAGCCTGATAAATCGTTAATGAACAGACATTTTCAGCTGATTACAACATTTCTTAAATTCTGTGATGTTTACACATTTATTCTGTCTTGAATGTTTGTTTATCAGACACTAGATTATCAACAACAACAAATGAACAAATGACAGTGCAGACAATGTGATCAACATTTGTTTACACTAACCAGTATTCTCCTTCCAATGTATGTCCATTTTAAACCCCTTTTTATTGCTTTGTCATGTTGTCAGGTCTCTGGTGGAAAATGGTTTAATCATTGAAGATGCACTGAAATAAAAATATTTCTAAGGTAAACTCAAGATTTTCACTGATCTGGCATTGTATAGAATGAGGTAAAACTGAATAGAAATGTATTACAATTTGGACGGGCCTATGGAAATTCTCGTAACTATGCAAATCACCAGGAACATAGTGTGAAAGTACAGCTGTAGAAAGTTGCTTTTGTCCAGTGATGAAATCTGGATTAAAACAAATGCTTTAAATCTCTACATGTACTGTATGTTAATTATAGTAGCTCCAGATGAACCCACAGACCTTTAGTTCACGTATCCTGATTTCCACTCCATCAGTCTGATCGCTGATCATTTCCATGTTGTTTTGTGTGTATTTGAATGCTCTCAGGCAGGATGTAAATCTGGAGCTTCACAGGAGTCCATCATCTGCTCAAACCTCAAACAAAGAGCCGTCACTTCATACAGAGCTCAGACTGTACACACTTTTAGCCGTTTTGCCTCAAACACAGACATAAGCACCTCTGTAAGCTATTAGTGTTCAGAAAGACACAATTTTTTGTGACATGGATCAACTGGAATGTTTTCCTTCAAAAATAGTTTCCTTCACATGGCTGACATCTTCCTTTGTGAGGTCAATCACCCAACATTCAAAATATGTTTAGGCTTGAATTTAAAATGTATGTATACAGATTTAACAAAGAAACTAATACACTTTTCATTTTTAGTTTGTTCTTTTAGTTTTGCCCATATTCCACAAGTTGGTATGATTTTTCATGAAATGTCTGCAACATACTTTGGTTAAAATTCCTCAATGGTCGTGTAAATCCTTTTTAACTTGTCAAAAACAGCTCTGTTTACAGAGTTAAAATGTAAGAGACTGAAACAAAATATTTTATCAAAGTTAGCACTATTAAAGGAATCTGATCTGTTTCAATTACTGTATGTGTGACTGACAAATATGCCTCACATTAAGTTTATTAAACTGTCTAATCCAAATGGATGGAAATGTTATATGCAATTCAAATACATAAATCATAAATGCATTAGTGATTCAAAAGTGATTGGGTTTTTTCGTTGTTTTGTTACATTGATCACTAAAGGCCTCATAAAGCAGCAGTTCATTATACTGATTTTGGAGCAGGGCCTGGCAGAGCCATGGAGGGGCAGTGTGCGCAAAGTAGAAAAGGGCACATGGAAAAATGTCTGGTAAAAATTTACCACTGAGGAGGAGTGTTTCTGTGGGCAGTATCTTCATCTGTCCTTGACCTGGCAGACACACCTTTTAAGTGCCTATTAAGTTGTTCATGGGAGGTGGGAGCTGACCTGGTTTTCTAATCAGGAAAATACAATAAAGTGAAACTGGGATGATTTCTGCTAAAAACATGTTACCATCTCAACAGCATACAACGCTGTGATTGGTCTATTACCTGCAAAGCCGATTTGAAAAGCTCGGCTCTGATTGGTCAAATTGAATGTAACAGAAATGACAAAATAATGAGGTTCCAAATCTACACACATAGACGCTAAGAAGCTGGGAAAAATAAAGATGTAACAACGAATGTTCTATTTAATTTAACAGTTCACCAAAAATTAATTACAAACATTATAGTCACCTGGTGTCATGGCAAAAAGTACCTGGGGCACTTTTTGTGGACGCGAAATACGTCCCAATAAGTTGCATACACTGCAGTTTCCAGTTAAAATGAACATTAGAGGCAGTGAAACTCTGACAACTTTTATTCCTTTTCGCACTAATTTACATAGTTTTGATTAATAAAGCGTAATTTTCACACAATTACTTGAAATAAATTATGTTCTGACTTCAAAACTATTTTAATATGCTGGGAGATTTGAAAACTGATGCTTTTGAATGTTAGCATCACACATATCCAGCTTCATATCTATGGGTTTTCATAGACGGTAAGTTTGTTCGGTAGCTCACGGAGTACGACGATGTACTTGAGAGGTGAGGAGCTCCGGTTCGAATCCCGTGTAACTACGGTTCGGACTCAACGAAACAGTTGAAATCTGCATATAAGGAAGTTGAAATGGCACGGTTGCATCAACAAATGAGTTTTTATATCACTTTTGCAATTGTTAACACTATCAGGTAGGTTTAGGGTTGTTTTGGTGTAGGGCATATTTTCAACACGATAGAGCATTAACTTTTAGCAACAGTACACGGATATTTGAATTCTGAACCACCGCAATACATACCTGAAGCAACGTAATAAAAACACAGCAATACATACCTATATCAACGTAATAAAAAACGTGCCAGGGTTCAGGTATTGAACCCGAGTTTCAGCGCCAGATTTAATAGGAATTCTGTAATCAAGTACTCGACCTTCGTTCCATCTTCGAAAACCTTGTTCGAAACCGGCGCTTTGTAAACACTGGGTCGGTGCTTCCACCTAAGTCACGTGTGACCTTTCCAACGTGATTACGTAATGCGTGAAATCGAGTTAGTGCAAGATGAGCATTTGTGGTTATAAACTATATACATTTTAATTTTTTTCGAAAACGACAGATTGTTTCGCTAGATAAGACCCATATTCCTCGGTTGTGTTCGTGTAGAGTCCTTTGAAGCTGCACTGAAACTGCAATTTGGACCTTCAACCCATTTAAACCTACTGAAGTCCATTATATGGAGAAACATCCTGGAATGTTTTCATCAAAACTTACATTCCCTTTCATGGGATCTTCGAACTGCGTCCTCTAGGGGTTGTTATGGGGAACGCCTCGTCGTGACCCGGGTTTGAAGCATACATTGAAAAACACCAACGACAGCGACAGCCATGACGTCACTACCAGTGCAACTACAGTATAAATCGGAGCCGGGAGCTACACATAATTCACTTCTTCGTCTCATGGACTGTTCTGTTTGAAGCGTGCATTTTCAAGTAAAAAGTAAGAGCTATCTATTTATTATGGCGAGCACTTGTAGAGCATTTAGAAGGTGTGTGCATCTGTGTCATCGCTATTTGATACCAGATGACACACACGATCTATGTGTTGTTTGTTGGGCGAGGAGCACGCACGCGATGTACTCGAGGGGGCAATCTGCGTGCACTGAGAGCATTTTTCAATGAAAAAGCTCCGCTCTCATCTGTCTCTCTTTCCAAGGAAAGAGGGGCAGCCGTTTGCTCCCCATGGTTCAGGACCCGCCGCTGCTGAAGCACGTAGGAGAATGAGCTCGTGGGGATCGCAAGTGGATCTGGCCGATGAGTTTAAAGAGGGGCTTTCCTTCTCGCGCTCATCGGCGGGGGGCGAGAGACAGCCACTGTAGGATGATGTTCTCTCTTTAACATCAACTGATCCAGGGGCCAGTGCTCTGCTGATTTCAGCCCAGGAAGAGCAGGAAATGGATGATGAGAGCGAAGAAGCTGAGGCTGAGGCTTCTCAATCCTCCTGCCCTGCGTATAATGATCTCTTGGAAGTTATGGATCGCGCCACAGCAAGGCTTTACTTGCCATGAAGCGGCTAAGGAGAGTTTGATGCATAGCAGTATCCTAGCCCCAGTGTCGTGTGACTTTTTTGATTTTCTCTTTATTAACGGTACCTCTTGTACCCTAGTAACGTGTATTTCTGGCCTATAACCTCCAGCTCAGGGGAGTCTTCCATTCCTCTGCTGATATCCATTATTGAGATGTATTCCGAAAGGAATGAAGAAAGAAGAAGTTTTCCTCTCGCAATCTGCATCCGGTGTAAGCATACCAGTATGCTAAATCGAGGCGCGTGCGCGAAAACGGGTATGAGAGAATGCCCCCTGTAGAAGAGACACTAGCCAGCTATCTCTCTATGGGAGACCATCATATCTCAACTCCCGCACTTGCCATCCATGCCTGCTTCAAGTCTAATCTAAATGAAGGGCAAGGGTCATACGCCAGCAGACAGGTTCAGGCTGTTGCTTCATGCACCACGATGGCGGTGCTCAAGCATTACCAGGTTATCTGATCTGCTGAACGACCGGGATATTAAGCGGGGTACTTTCTTGTGATTGAGTAATGTGTTTCTGATGTGTTACGCCGCCCCACACGGGATCTTGCTATATCGGGCTATAAGCAGGCTGACTCGCCATGGATTAGGCAGATCTATGGCAGGCGGTGGTCAGTCGGAGAGGCAGCTGTGGGAAACCTGGCAGACATCGGGAAGAAAGAAAGGGTTTTTCTTCTCGATGCCCCGGTTTCGCACTCTGAACTTTTTGGTACATCCGTTGAAACGGTCGTCGAAAAGTTCAGGGAGGCAAAGGCGCGCTCAGCAGCCTTCAAAACCTTCATTCCACGAAGGTCCAGGTCTGAGCCCTTTTATCCGTAGACAACCCAGGCTGGTCCTGGACCCGTCTCGATTTGCTTTGAGGATCAGAGACAGGTACAGAAGGCTAGTGTCGTGGCTCACGCTCCTCCCCCGCCCACGGGTTGGGGTAGGAAGTATCGCGGGTCAAAGGAAGGTGAGTAATAGACCTAAGGGATGTGATCCAGACAATGCGTCAGCGCTTTCGTCCGGATCAGAATAATACTTAGGTATCCACTCTTTCCCACAGGGGGTGTAACATCTACCCTTTTCATCCCCTTCCTAATTCCCCTGTAACCAACATATCTCTGCATAACAAGTCCCTTCTGGAACTATGAGTTTTGGTTTGGTTATACGGGTAATCTAGTAACAACCTTACTGAAGGTCCCGGTAATAGAGGCTTTCCGGACAGAGCTCAACGCATGGGAGCCGTGCGTGGTGTGCAGTACGATCCATGTCTAAAATATATGCGATATAAATATATGTATGTGTATGAAACACTGGTGGTTGATGGTACCCTTTCTGATAGTGTCTTTGACTAGTGTTTTCCACTGTGCTGGGGTCAGAAAATGGACACGTTGCCGTAATTGCAATGTGTATTATTTCACTCGTCGAGATATGTCCAGAGGGTAAGTAAGGTTTCGGTTTCATACTGCCTGGATCATGCGGCCATAACACAGGCTTCTGAGTTTTTGTGATTAACGAGTTTTGTGATTATCAGAGCCCCCGGGGTCCAATGCTAAAAAAAAATTCTGACTTCCGGCTGGGTTTTACGCTCATGCACCCTGATGGTCTACCGTATCTGGGTCGCCCTGAGGGGTTTTCCTGATCACCAGGATATCCTCTTGAAGCATCACCCTCCTCACCATTGAGGGTTATTGTGAGTGTGGTGCTTTCTTTCGAGTGTTAATCCTCTTTGAGGAGTTGGATTCCTCGCTCCATGGCCTGTCCTCGTGGTAGTTTTGAGCAATGCTCCCCTTTTATCAAAGGTTTACCTGGAATGAGAGTATGGCTAGACGGCAGTATGCTTACCCCTCTGATTTTTCAAATCATGCTGCAGGTCGAGCCCCCGCTCGTTTGAGCTGGGTTTGTGCTCCCTCAGCCAAAGTAAACTACTGCTAGCCGTTCCAGCAATGGAACATGCAGTAGGTCGAGCCCCCTTCTCAACTGAGAACAAGGTGTGTTGCTCCCACAGCTAAGTAAACAATTGCTAGCTGTTCCAGCTTTGGAACAAGCTGCAGGTCGAGCCCCATTCTCAGATTGAGAACTGGGTGTATTGCTCCCTCAGCTAAATAACTGCTAACTGTTCCACCATTGGAACATGCTGCAGGTCGAGCCCCCTCTCCATTGAGAGCTGGATGTTCCCCCCCAGCTACAGATTTACTGCTAGCCACTCCAGAATTATAGCCGTAGATATAGCGTCTGGGGATACGCTATTTTTATCTATAGGCTGCCCTTTCAGGGTGCCACGAGAACCCCTAAAACGGTATTCAAGTGTGTGCACATTATGCTTCGCCCACTTTTCTAAAATCCACATAAGTGGTAAGTGTGCACACTATGCTTTGCACTTTTCTAAAATCCACTTAGCTGGTAAGTGTGCACGTTATGCTTTTTGCCCACTTTTCTAAAATCCTGTATTGTAAGAGCTACGCGCAAAGATTTCGTGCTCTTTTTGAGTGGTTTAAAAACCCGGTTCCGCCTTGGGCACCACTCCACATATGTATCCTCTGAATACCTACTTTAACAGAGTGTTGCTACTAGGGGCTGTTGAGACAGTTCCTTCAGCACATGCAAAGACAAACGTGCGGTAGCCCCCGTGTGACAGGCCAAGACTAGTATGATCCTAGGCTCTTGGTCGTATTAACTTAAGGAAGCGGTTTCTGAGTCAAGCCTGGATGACTCTACCCGGGCACCCAGGCAGTCTTGGCCCACCAGGTAGTATTTGTGTGCAAGGGGGTATGTAACTAACGCCTAGGCCTTGGCGTAGGAATAACGTCACGACCGCGTCTAAAGTCCCAGGGGCACTCCCATAGCAATAGTGGCTAGAGTTGGTTCGTTATGTGCTTGACCAGGTTCTGCTTGCACTCCCCCTCCAGCATTGGGTGGCTGGGGTGACATTTATACCGTCCCCATAGCGACCCCTGAGGACGCAGTTCGACGTTCCATGAAAGGAACTGTCTCCCAGGTTATTATGTAACCTGGTTCACTGATGTAGAGGACCCGAGGGACACTGAGTATTAGGTTTCTTCCATGCATGCACGGACGCAAGCTTAAGCGAAAAGATAACGTGAATGATGTGTAGCTCCCGGTAGGCACCGATTTATACTGTAAGTCTCGCACCTATCAGGTTAGTGACGTCTGGCTGTCGCCGGCCATACGAGTTGGTTGTTTTTCACTGTACTGCTTCCAGGACACGGTCACGACGAGGCGTTTCCCATTTAGCGACCCCTAGAGGACGCAGTGTCTCGTTCCTCTACTCCAGGGACATGGTGACATAAGCGAACCTGAGACGTTTCTTTGCGAACTGAGACAGAAATACCACTGCATATCTTGGAGAACAATAATGTGTGTGATATTTGAGGTCTTTCCGGACTCAGATGGTGAGCCTAATGTGTCAGGAAATTTTAATTTCGGAGTGAAACTATATCCTAAAAATTATTAGCGTATTTAATGTCCCTCTAATGCATTCTTATTATAAATATGCCTGACAAGATTTTTTTGGTATCTGAACTAATACTAATAATGTGAAATACAGTATTATTACACATTAAAATAATCATTTTCTATTTGAATATTTTAAAGCTGAATTTTCAGCAGCCTTTACTTCAGTCTTCAGTGTCATATGACCTTCAGAAATCATTCTAATATGCTGATGTCTGCTCAAGAACCATTTCCTTCTATTATTACAGGTTAAATATGTCAGGATTGGAATGTTTGTCATGTGTTACAGCCGGTTTTGCCTATTTGGTCATGTTTTTTTTTTTTTTTTTTTTTTTTCTGTCCTCGTTTTGTTGGATTATGTTCCATTGTGTCACCTGTGTTCACTGACTGCCGACTACCGACTTATGCAACCCTGTGTTTAAAAGTCCTAGTCTGTTCAGTTTGTGTTTGTCAGGTCTTCTCGTTCTCTATGTGTGTTGGCTCAAGCGCCCATTGTGGATTATCTCCTGTGGTTCTTGATAAGAGACTGTTAAACGTTGACTGCAGCGTGTTCCCTCAACAGCGTAGCGTGACATGATAGTGCTGCTTAATCTTTTTGATATTGATGATGTGATGTAATTTTTTTTTCAGGACTGATGAATAGAAAGTAAAAAAATAAATAAAACAGCATTAAATGTGTGCGCGCTTGTGTGTGTGTATAATGTATGATCATACATATAACAAATTTAAATATTTTTCTGTAAAATTTGAAATAATAAATTACTCTTTACAATATTACTCTGTAAAACTTGCTCATAGTGGAGCTCAATTGATGCTTTTGAGCTGCTTGTTTTCAAATGGTCAAGCTGGTTCACCATTCGGTGTCGATTATTTAGCTATAGTTTTGAATTAAAATGATTTTTTTAAATATAGTAATCACAAATGACTGGAAAGATTGTGAAAAATCATAATTCATTGTTCAAAAAGTGTGGCAAAGCAGTTAAAAATCTGTCCATTCTTATTGTAACAAAAAGATAATTTGTTAGTACCAGTCTAGTTTTATATGGAAACGTGTGCAGTAATGTTGGAAAGTTTGACTCATTTCTAAAAAGCAGTTCTTTCCAACAGTTCATTTCAATGTGCTGCTTCAAAAAAACAATTCAGCATTTCATGTCATCATATTCCCAGTTGTCACATGACATTTTACATGCTTTAAACATGTTTTAATAAATGCCAGTTTCTTGATTAAGTAAAATTAAATGTATTTATTGTATTTTATGTGATCCAGTTCAGATTTTACACCCACTGTAATTGAGATTAATGAAGTCGTCACAATCTGCATGCTAAAAATATGGCTAAAACAAAACATAATTTTGTTTCTGTCGTGTTGCTTACATTACAGTTTTTTTTAATACTATTAAGTGCCCATGCAGAGAAGGAAAGGATAAACGAAATATATGAACCCCAATGATTTCATTGCACAAACAGGTTTAGAATGATATGAGGTGTTACCAAATGATGAGATGTTTTCAGCCACAAATTTCCACAATATACCTTTACACCTGCAAAACGGTAAGTGGTTTGCAATATCATATATTGTACATCCATACTGTCATAAAAACGAAAAACTAATCGCACTATCATCTAACTAAAAACCAACTCTCAGTTATAAAATAATAGTCTGAATCCTATATTATTGCCGTGCTCAGGTTAGGTGATAGCTTTCCAACTTTGATATATCGAGATGTGCTCATGTAAAATTGCCTCAAGAAGTGACGGCTGCTAACCAGATCATGTCATGGTTCTCCAATCTACGGAATTTTGTAATCATCTTGCCCAATTACTGAAAAGAACCAGAAAAAAAAAAAGATTCATTCACCAAAAAGGATTTCACTAACATACTGACTATTTCTTTTCTTTGCACACAAGGACCTGGAATTCTCAAACCACTTCTGTTAATCAGTGAACCTGTACCAAGTGTTTAGGTGTGGACATGAAACCTACTGGGGTCCTAACATAACCCTTTCCTGGGATCCATCCAGGGGTTATACGAGGACAAGGAACACACAAGTCTTTGCACAAACACAATTCAGCGAAACTATATTAAGCACGGCACGATCCTCACATTGAGGTGTTTGGCATGCAAAATAGAACACAGGCCAAGAAAAAGGGCAGTCTAAACTTGTCCACTCTTACAAGCAGACAGACTCTCTCACTCACAGGCTGGTATGGATGTGCACATTTACAGAGCACGACACTCAACGGGTCTTGAACTGCCTCTTCGGCTTCCCAAGAGACCCTCCAAATGGCATCCTACAGCATCACAGAGGCTTTTAGCCTGCCTCTGATTAAGCAGTATAGCAGAAATTAATTCTGCTGAGCTGAAGGGTGACATCATGGCACATGGGCACACTGCCAACTGCTTACATCTGCAACAATCGGGTCAGCGGCCCACCCCCCTACACATACAGTCTTACGCTCATTGTATTAACAGCACCTAATCTTATCCCACAGCCCCCTGATAGCGAAACCCCATCCATATGCCTGCAAACAAAATCCTTCCCTTTAAACTATATTTTCAAGAGACTATTGAAAAGATGCTCCATGATTATCACCAATCTTGTCACTACCCCACAGATGAACACTAAATAATTTTTGTCAAACAAAAAGAATGATGTAAAATCTCCAAAGCCTCCAAAGTCTGGGGCCAAACTTTGAAGAATCTAAACAAAGGGCCCAGTGCGGGCTGAGAGTAACCTGACCGCTGCTTGACCATCTCACTAGGCTCTAATCAATGAGTGCTCATAAATCTGGCTTGGTAGTGAGTCACATAATGATTTGATCTGCTCTTCAGCACCTCACCCCTGACCTTTTCCCTGAGGCAATCTTAAGAGGATAATTTCTCACAGCGTAAGCTGGAAAGGCTTTGATGAGTCGACTTGGTTTTCAGTTGTAAATAATATTATATTAGGGTGTTATATTAGGTTTGGGGAAGAAATTTACAGCTTAGTGAGCTGCCCATTAAGGCAACAGTTTTAGGCAACAACATAGCTCTCAAAGTGAAGGCTGTTTTTAAACAGTAAGATACTTTGTTTTGGCCAAAATCTAAAGCTGAAATGCAGTTTGAATCATAGCTAAGAACATCCCAGAATGCATTGTGACAAGCTCAAGGTTAAAAAGTTGAAGGTGAAGTTAGATGGGGGTTGAAAGGAAGTCATCGTGATTCGGCCTACTGTTTCTTTTCCGCACTTTCTGCTCTGATCTCGAGTTTTTATCAAGCCAATAAACTAGTTTTGCCTGTTTTTGAAACGACCTCTGACATTCTAATACATCATCGTAAACGCTGAATTTCTACAACATATTTATCATCTGCGACAGGTAAATTCGCCTAGCGACGTATTGCATGAAGAAAGCTTAACACTCAGGTAAAAAATAAATTACACTCCAGATTAAATACACGCCAGCACATGGCGTCTTCCTGATTTATGTGCGGACCTAATCAAGGCATGATTTTTGTGCTTCTTTAGAGTATGTCGCGTAGCTTAGCAATATGCTAACATCAGTCTTTATGGAAAGCCCGTATTGTGTTCTGCTGGGAAAAAACCCCATCTTGAACTGGCCTGTTTTCCTGGTTTTAGCTGGTTTAAGTTATTTTAGATGGTTTCAGCAGGTCTTTCAGTCTGGCTAAGCTAGTCTTTAGTGGGTCTTTCCTGGTTTCCCAGCCTGTCTAGCTGAGAGACTTGCCTTTTTTTTGTTCTTGTGCATTTCACATGAGTTTTATCAAGCAGCATATAAAAGCTTTTCAAATCAGCCACTTTCATTTCTGTTAGGATGTTGCTGTAGGACTAAGGACAGCATGCCAGCTAACTAGGCTAGTTGTGACACTTCAAAGTTACAAGTATTGCACTCCTGGTTTCACGACCACCCTGACCCTCCTGCTTGCGTCTCCTCCTCTGTTGTTAACCTTTGACCCCTCTCAGCCACAGCTGAACTCACTCTGAATCGGTACATGGCCAGATCATGGTAATGGAGTGAAGGTTTGAAGCTGGGTGAAAGCCGTATTGTCTGTGAGAGGAAGGATGGCATTAGAGATGGTGTGATCTGGAAAGAGTGGGAGACAACATGGCACATAATTGGCCAAAAGAATGTGCTCCACTGGCTCACATCCAGGAACATTCCGACGAGGGAATGTCCGTGGGGAGGAATCCTTTCAGAGCCAGCTTGAAACACAGGCTTTTAAAAAGAGTAATAAAGCTGGATTACCAAAGTAATGTCAAAGCAACCTCTGACTTAGAAGCACCAACATACAGTGACTATTAGAGAGGTGTTGGTGACTTTTTGAAATCTGTAGGGGAAGTGTGCCAGCGTGNTGATTTGATCTGCTCTTCAGCACCTCACCCCTGACCTTTTCCCTGAGGCAATCTTAAGAGGATAATTTCTCACAGCGTAAGCTGGAAAGGCTTTGATGAGTCGACTTGGTTTTCAGTTGTAAATAATATTATATTAGGGTGTTATATTAGGTTTGGGGAAGAAATTTACAGCTTAGTGAGCTGCCCATTAAGGCAACAGTTTTAGGCAACAACATAGCTCTCAAAGTGAAGGCTGTTTTTAAACAGTAAGATACTTTGTTTTGGCCAAAATCTAAAGCTGAAATGCAGTTTGAATCATAGCTAAGAACATCCCAGAATGCATTGTGACAAGCTCAGTAAAAAGTTGAGGGAAGTTAGATGAGGGGTGAAAGAAGTTCATCGTGATTCGAGACCTTGTTTCTTTTCCATTTCACTGCCTTGCATCTCGAGTTTTAAACGCAAAAACTTGTTTCTGTGTGAACGACCCTGAACTCATACACATCTTAAAGATGAATTTCTAAACATATATTTATCATCTGACAGGAAACGTTCTAGAGACGTATTGCAGAAGAACACTCAGAAAAAAATACACCTTCCAGATTAAAACACGCACATCAAATGGACGTCTATGATTTATGTGCGCAATCAGGCATGTATTTTTGTGCTTAGAGTATTGTGCTGTTAGCTTAGCAATATGCTAACATCAGTCTTTATGGAAAGCCCGTATTGTGTTCTGCTGGGAAAAAACCCCATCTTGAACTGGCCTGTTTTCCTGGTTTTAGCTGGTTTAAGTTATTTTAGATGGTTTCAGCAGGTCTTTCAGTCTGGCTAAGCTAGTCTTTAGTGGGTCTTTCCTGGTTTCCCAGCCTGTCTAGCTGAGAGACTTGCCTTTTTTTTGTTCTTGTGCATTTCACATGAGTTTTATCAAGCAGCATATAAAAGCTTTTCAAATCAGCCACTTTCATTTCTGTTAGGATGTTGCTGTAGGACTAAGGACAGCATGCCAGCTAACTAGGCTAGTTGTGACACTTCAAAGTTACAAGTATTGCACTCCTGGTTTCACGACCACCCTGACCCTCCTGCTTGCGTCTCCTCCTCTGTTGTTAACCTTTGACCCCTCTCAGCCACAGCTGAACTCACTCTGAATCGGTACATGGCCAGATCATGGTAATGGAGTGAAGGTTTGAAGCTGGGTGAAAGCCGTATTGTCTGTGAGAGGAAGGATGGCATTAGAGATGGTGTGATCTGGAAAGAGTGGGAGACAACATGGCACATAATTGGCCAAAAGAATGTGCTCCACTGGCTCACATCCAGGAACATTCCGACGAGGGAATGTCCGTGGGGAGGAATCCTTTCAGAGCCAGCTTGAAACACAGGCTTTTAAAAAGAGTAATAAAGCTGGATTACCAAAGTAATGTCAAAGCAACCTCTGACTTAGAAGCACCAACATACAGTGACTATTAGAGAGGTGTTGGTGACTTTTTGAAATCTGTAGGGGAAGTGTGCCAGCGTGAGGAACACACTGAATTTCTTTCTAAACTAATGGGGGGATGTTCAGGCCTTTGTTTTAAAGGGGCCATATCATGGGAAACTGATTTTCTTGGTTTTTGTGAAGTAAAAAAATCTATCTACTACATACCCTGTTGGATAATACATTCTAAACTTGTAACATTTCTGGTTTTTAGCTGCTCTAAGATGGCCTACTTGTGTCATGGTTATGATATCATAGATGTCAGCACATTAACATATAACCATTCATGTCTAAATATCAGTGTCTATTGAGGATTCACCAACTTAGTGTTGTTATCATCATGGGTGTTGTTATTCATTTCAAATTTGAAGAGGTTAGCCAAAAACATTGTTTACATACAGAGGTCTTTAAGGTACAGTAGCGCACAGTTTCCACCATCTCTGAACCTTAGAGTTGGTGGGAAAGGCAAGAATCTTCATTTAGTTCCTCACACAAAGCTTTTACATGGTGTTAGAGGACCTGGAATGTAGCACATGAATCATATAGATTTTATGATATTTCTAAAGTGCTTTTTCTGTCATTTTGCAGCTTAACAGTCTGGATCACATTCCTTTTCATTATATTGAAATGAGAGCAATTACATTCTTCAACATTTCCCATTTTGTGTTCCACAGAAGAAATAAGTCACACAGGTTTGGATAGACATGACGATAAATTACTTAAGGATCACAGAATTTTGACATTTTTGGGTGAACTCTTCTCTTCTTCTTTTCAAGAACTCTTCTTTTTTATTTCCTTAGTCAACTTATGAACTTTTCTCTTTCTTTCTCTCACATAGACCTTTAATCTAGTTCTAATTCTGACCCATCTAAACAGTCTTAGGTTTTTCACACCTGAGCGATTATTTTGGAACCTGGTGCGTTTTCTCCCTTGGTTCGGTTCGTTTAGGCATATGTGCACACGCACCAAAACAATCGCTCCGAGACCGCCTGAACGAGGTGGTCTCAGCCCGATTGCAAATTAACTTTGGAGTGGTTCGCTATAAGTGTGAAAGCAATCCGACCCAATGGACCAACGAACCAGGCTGTATCACAATGTATGATGGCTAATTACGTAAAGTTGCGTGAAGCAGCAGGGATTGTATTGTTAATGGCTCCCAAAATGAACCGTGGGCTAATTTGGAGCAGGGAAAAGGTGAAATGTTTAACTGAAATTTGGTCAGACGAACACATTGCCGAGCAGCTCTCCAAAACACACAAAAACACAGAAATTTGTAATTAGCGAGCGCTTAAAACAAATTGGCTTTAATCGGTTGGTTGAACAAAGAAACTCCATCAACAATATATTAAAATTAGAGATTCGCTTCGTAAGATAAAATAATAAAGTAATATAACAGCAGTTACCAAAAAAGCCACAATAAATCCCGCAAAGCTGTTGTCTGTCCATCCTGACGGATGACAACTTTAAACGGAATCCCGGAAAATAAACTGATGCATTCTGACCAATTAAAGGAGAGTTTACTCGCACGTGACTTGTATTAACAAAGTTTGGTCCTTTCAGAAATATTGCCTTGTGAATGCGAACTGAACCAAGATGACATTGTAACATTGTAACGCAACATTGTAGCGATTTAACCC
>JADLZN010005092.1:106255-245923 GCA_018155175.1 Sinocyclocheilus anophthalmus
CAGCAGATGCAAAAAAATGCACTTCGAGAACGGGAGAGAGAAAAATGCAGGAGAAATGCGAGACAGTGTGTGACAAGGCATCTGACGTCTTGAGGTTGTTATTCATCCAGTAACACAGAGCTCCTCCCTCGCTCAGGCAGTCGTGTGTTCTTGTCCTCTGTACGCTGTGTGGCTGTTTGCTATCTTGCAGTTTCACGAAGGATAAAGGGAGGCCGTTCAATATGCTTGTTTACTGTGGGGGTACCGCGGTACACTGATGCTATCGGATGATAATAATGTGGTATTTGATTTATACCAGTAGCTCGCAACTGGTTTTGCTTCAGGACTCGCATTTTGCTTTGGATATCAAGCGATGACCCATAATAACTAAAAAGCTTCTTGAAATACAAATTTAGGCCTAAATTGAAGAACTTTGTATTTGAGTTGCATAAAAATAATCCATCCATTAATTTTTTATATAATTAACTTATTGTGATGCATATTTGTTACACAAAAAAAAAATACATGGCATAGTGTATTATTAACTATTTATTTGATTTTATTAAAATAATCATCTTTTCAAAATGCATTTTCTAATTGCTTGAATGAACATAAATCTGTTCATTATAAAACAACTATCTCAGTTAAAAATGATTAACATGGTAAAGATGCGGCTAGCTGTGGCACAAGTAATATTCATTTAGTTAAAAAGATATTAAAGATGTTGGATTTGTTATTATATAAATAATGCATATAAAATAAAAAAGGATATAATACAGACAATAATGTAGCATACAGTATAAACTTGGTTAATGTATATTTATGTTTATTAGTACTATTACAGAAATCTTACATGTTTCTTACCCGTTTCATTTATGTATGACTGGCAAATATGTATCACAGTAAGTTTATTAGTTTGTTAAATCTGTGTAACCCAAATAGATGTAAATTGTATATGCAATTGAAATACATACATCTTAAATGTAATGAACTAGCAATAAACAACAGTTTGTTTTTAGAGTATTTATGTTAATGTAAGTATGCTATTGTTCATTTTCAAATGAAACATTTTCTTTTTCTTTTACAAGTTGCTAAGACTTTTATTTACTGTATTTGTATTTTTTACACATTTGTTTGTTTGATTGATTGATTGATTGTTAAATGATCAGATTTATTTTATTGTTTGCAACACAATCAGCTTTTTGGTCCTCTTTTTTTGGAATCTTAATTTGTATCTAAGTTTTGCCAACCTAGGTCTGCCATTAATTCCAAAAAAATGCTGATGCTTGATATAAACTTTGCCAATGATAAAATGAAGTGTTAAGCCACATAACACTCAAGTCTCATCAAGGCTTCCCTCCCTTGATTCAGAGTCAGCAGCAGGATGTGTTTTATTGGTTTGCATCATCAATTACATTAGCTTTAATTAAAGACACTTTACATGACTTTGCTTGTCTGAAAAGCTATTACAAGTGTTCAGAAAGAATACACAAGCAGATATTTGTCACGTCCTTGGCATTTTGTCTATAATGGAAGAATAACTTGTGTGTGTTTAGCTTTATTGGTTGATATGTCAAATTAGTAGCATTCAAAGCTAAAAAATAGTGGCATATGCCACTATTTTTCATAATGCCATTCAAAATCAGATGTGGGATATCCATGACTCTGAAGATGATGTAGGAAGAAACATGACAGTGGTACTGTGTGCCAGTCTCCTGTCATGCTGCAACTAAAGTTTGCAGCTGTATGATTATTAAGGCAGAGAATCTTTTTTTTACACACCTGTCTCTGTGAATGCTTGCTAAACAGAATGTATTGTGGTCGCTTTGACTCACTGATTCATTGTATTTGCTAAAAAAATGAACATTTATCATCAACCGCATAGATCTCCCTTGGCTGCCATGTTCCTATGATATCGCACACCCACATTTCAGCTAAATGTAATTGTACATTTCAGCACAAGCATCCAATTTGAAGAGGAGTTCATTGCACTTTTCCAAGTAGGCAGTTGGAAATTCTGCGTTGAATGGAGCACAGCATAATGCATTTCATTTATAGATGGCTTTTTGAGATTCTGAGATTCATATAGCTCAATCGTTTCAGGCAGACTGTCATCAGCGGCTCTCATCAGCATCCTAATAAAGACCCCACGACAAGCAGTTCAGTGTAATCAGTCAACGGGGACAATATTTACAATCCTCGCCATCTTCAGCACCGAACACGGACCAAGACTGGGGCTTAAGACTCTCTTCCATTTTTACCCCTCTTTTCTCACCGTCAACTTAATTAGTCACATCAGACGTTAATTACACCAAGTGTAGGAAGTCGCAATCTCAAGTAGATCAAATTAAGCAGCGTGCAAAGCTTGAAGTGTCTCTTTTCTGCCAGTGCACAGACAATCTCAATTCTGTGGGGAACACGTCACGTGAGCAAACGGCTGCTAAACGGGATCTTAATGCTGGAAATCACCCCATTTGAATTGTTAAGTGAATACGCGCTACTCGCGGTAAGAAGTAACTCATCTCTGGTTTGAAAAAGAGTTAATGCCTCGGAAATGACTAGCTATGTATGAATGCCTTCCTGTAGCTCAGACAGTACAGCATGGTTAGCAACACCAATTTTTATTAGGTTCGATTCCCAGGGAATGCAATGACTGACAAAAAATGTGTACCTTGAATGCAGAGTTAGCCGCTTTAGATAAAAGCATCCACCAAATGCCTAAATATAAATGTACTGTTTGCGGTATGGTATAAAATAGTGGAAAACCGTTACGGTTTATTTTATTGTAAAGGTAATATGTGTATGTACTGTATGAATGTATTTAATTATTTGTTTATTTAAAATGTCTCATATTGTAGTTTAATATGAAGAAGCTTATCCACCTTATTTTTAACATAAGAGCAGGTGCATCCATTTTTAACTTGCGTCCATTTGTGTGTCGCAAAGAAATTTACCATTTGCTGAAGTTTCTCACACTTACAGAAAACAGCTTACTTCCACGTTGCAAAATAAGGTGGGCAAATACAAATCAGTTATTTTTTTACACTGATTTCCCCGAGAAGTGTAAACCCTGTGGCTCTGTGGTGCTTTAATATTGATTTTCATATTGTTTGTTTGAGCATCCTGACCAGCCCAGCACAGCAACATTGGTTCAACCAAGGTATGTTTGACGACACAAACTTTGAATATCGCACTGAATTAATTTGGATTGACAAAAAATTGAGTGCATGTAAACTTATTAAACATTTGTTTAATGACGCCTTTTTTAAACATTCTTGAAGTTTGAAGGTTTATAGGTATATGTGACCCTGGAACATAAGGTCCATTTTTCAAAATTGACATTTAGACATCATTTGAAAGCTGAATAAATAAGCGTTCCATTGATGCATGGTTTGTTATGACAATATTTGGTCGAGATACAACTATTTGAAACTCTGGAATCTGAGGGTGCAAAAAAAATAGCCTTTAAAGTTGTCCAAATGAATGTGTTCTAGCAATTCATATTACTAATCAAAATTAAGTTTTTATATATTTACGGTAGAAAAATTTACAAAATATCTTCATGGAACATGATCTTTACTTATATCCTAATGATTTTTGGCATAAAAAAAAAAATCTATAATTTTGACCCATGCAATTTTTTTTTGGCTATTGCTACAAATATACCCCATCGACTTAAGACTGGTTTTGTGCTCCATGGTCGATATTACAATAGGTATATTCCTCATCCTTTTATTCCAAATTAACTTCCTTTGGGTGCCAATTCAATTTCAAATCTGATACGTTGAAAATTAACCTATTCTTAACTTTTGAATTTTGAACTCTGCTGATAGTAAAAGATAAGGGAGATCTTTGGGAAAGACAATTGGAAACATTATTTTTCATTTCTATCTACACTCTAAAAAATGCTGGGTTGTTTCAACCCAATGTTGGGTCAAATATGGACTAACCCAACTTTTTGGGTTAAAAATGTAATTTAAAAATGTATCCCAATGGTTGGGTTAGTCCATATTTGTCCCAACATTGGGTTGAAACAACCCAGCACTTTTTAGAGTGTATGCATATGGTACAGAAATTACACAAATAATGATGTATAAAAATCCTGATGAATAATCACATAAAAACAAAAAATATACAGTAATGTTCATGTGCTGCTTTTCAGCTTTTTAAGCCTCCTCTATTGAAGAGCTTCTATGAAGAGCCCTCATATTGGAATAAATATAGATGGGCATGACCTCGTCTGTGAGCTGAAGAATATGGAGAAGATATTTTAATGAATGCTGCACGACACAAGTACTCTAACCTTGTGTCCTACAGGTCTAAGTGACCTAGCCTTTTCATTTTCAAAAGGTGCAACATGGTGTCATAGCACAGCTGTAGTTGGGCTATGCATGAGTCACTTTGATGGTGCATATTCAACATAGATTGCGGAAGTAAAGGTCAAGCCCTCTGGTTAAGTTCAGGCTGCCCAGCCTCCAGACACGTTACATCTCTTAGAAAATGTATCCTATACACAAATATGTTTTTTTTTAAAGCTAACCCTAGCCCTAGGCCTAACCCTAACCCGAACCCTAAGCCAGTTTGAGTGACGCTTCTTTTTGGGGGGGGGGGGGGGATCTTCTAAAACAAACTTTTGAGAATTATTTGATTTGTTTTACAGGACAAGATTATTCACCCTTAGTGTTCTTGACGTGTATTGATATGCTAATTTTTAACATATTAGTTTTTTATTAATTATATGTATTTTTTTATTATCTATCATCCAGATAATTGTCATTATTAAATACATTATTTGTGTTAACTTACAATAGTTGCAATGCTCGCGCAAAGGCTTTTATTTTCCTCAGCCTAAATAGCTCTTAGGGTATTTTACATACACACTGTTCTAAAAACATAAACATTTTCCTTTGCGTTTCGCGTACAATTCTGACCATCATGTCAAAATGATCCCCTTTCACATGGATCCACAAAAAATTACTTAAACCACTGTACAGTTGGTGATGTCTCATTGTAAAGAAATACTATGTGAACACATAATACAGTATGCATGCGCATGCCCTAGTAAAAAAGTAATGTATTTAAAATGCATGTATTCATACTAAGTATAGTTCAACATATTTACTGACATATCGCTCAAGACTTACTATAAATTTATAATTTAAACTTTATTTGGAGTACTACTTGTGCACAATGCATATTTCTTGTTATTAAGCCTAAAATGTGTTTTAATGTCATTATTGATGAGGATTGTATGATTTTTGAATAATATTGGTCTTTAAATGCATGATATTTAAAGTGTACCTGAAGTATGCCTGCAATAGTTCCACTTTAGCACAATCACATATACTTCAGTATATCTTTAGTTGGAATTCACTAATCCTTTTAGCACAATTCAAGTCGTTAAGTTATAATTGCTCCAATTTAACAGACTGTAAGTATACCCGTTACAATACAATGGAAATTGCAGGGTAATTTTTTATTAAAGTACATACAGTGGGTACGGAAAGTATTCAGACCCCTTAAATTTTTCACTCTTTTGTGATATTGCAGCCATTTGCTAACATCATTTCAGTTAATTTTTTTTCCTCCTTAATGTACACAGAGCACCTCATATTGACAGAAAAACACAGAATTTGTTGACATTTTTGCAGATTTATTAAAAAGAAAAACTGAAATCTCACATGGTCCTAAGTATTCAAACCCTTTGCTCAGTAGTTAGTAGAAGCACCCTTTTGATCTAATACAGCCATGAGTCTTTTTGGTAAAGATGCAACAAGTTTTACACACCTGGATTTGGGGATCCTCTGCAATTCCTCCTTGCAGATCCTCTCCAGTACTGTCAGGTTGGATGGTAAACGTTGGAGGACAGCCATTTTTAGGTCTCTCCAGATGCTCAATTGGGTTTAAGTCAGGGGCTCTGGCTGGGCCATTCAAGAACTGTCACATAGTTGTTGTGAAGCCACTCCTTCGTTCGTTATTTTAGCTGTGTTCTTAGGGTCATTGTCTTGTTGGAAGGTAAACCTTCGGCCCAGTCTGAGTTCCTGAGCACTCTGGAGAAGGTTTTCGTCCCGGATATCCCTGTACTTGGCCACATTCATTCATCTTTCCCTCGATTGCAACCAGTAGTCCTGTCCTTGCAGCTGAAAAACACCCCCACAGCAGGATGCTGCCACCACCATGCTTCACTGTTGGGACTGTATTGACAGGTGATGAGCAGTGCCTGGTTTTCTCCACTCATACCGCTTAGAATTAAGGCCAAAAAGTTCCATCTTGGTCTCATCAAACCAGAGAATCTTATTTCTCACCATCTCACAACTCCATGCGGGCTTTCATGTGTCTTGCACTGAGGAGAGTTTTCCGTCGGGCCACTCTGCCATAAATCCCGACTGGTGGAGGGCTGCAGTGATTGTTGATTTTCTACAACTTTCTCCCATCTCCCGATCTGCTTCTCTGGAGCTCAGCCACAGTGATCTTGGGTTCTTCTTTACCTCTCTCACCAAGGCTCTCTCCCCCGATAGCTCAGTTTTGCCGGATGGCCAGCTCTAGGAAGGGTTCTTGTCGTCCCAAACGTCTTCCATTTAAGGAATGGTGGCCACTGTGCTCTTGGGAACCTTAAGGGCAGCAGAAATTTTTTGTAACCTTGGCCAGATCTGTGCCTTGCACAATTCTGTCTCTGAGCTCTTCAGCAGTTCCTTTGACCTCATGATTCTCATTTGCTCTGACATGCACGGTGAGCTGTAAGGTCTTATATAGACATTTGTGTGGCTTTCCTAATCAGTCCAATCAGTATAATCAAACACAGATGGACTCAAATGAAGGTGTAGAACCATCTCAAGGATGATCAGAAGAAATGGACAGCACCTGAGTTTAAATATAGAGTGTCACAGCACAGGGTCTGAATACTTAGGACCATGTGATATATCAGTTTTTCTTTTTTAATAAATCTGCAAAAAATGTCAACAATTCTGTGTTTTTCTGTCAATATTGGGTGCTGTGTGTACATTAGTGAGGAAAAAAAATTTACTTAAATGATTAGCAAATGGCTGCAATATAACAAAGTGAAACATTTAAGGGGGTCTGAATACTTTCCCGTACCCACTGTACATACGTAAATGTATTTGTAGTATACTTAGCCTGAAATAAATGTATTTCAAATATATTTTTGTATATTTATTTCCTAGAGTGCCGACCAATTTTTTGTAAAAAAAAAAAATCACACTTTGTAAAAGGTAGCAAGTTCAGGCCTTCAAACTCATAAAAAGTTTTTAGTTGAAAATGGTATCATGTAAATGCCCCCTTGGTTCATATTATTTTCATCGTTCACATTTCATATATCAGGGTTATTATAGTTAACTAAACTAAAACAAAATTAAATCAATCAAACTAATCGTCATTAAAAAAAAAAAAAACGATAAAACTGGCAAAACGCAATATCATTTCTAAAATGATATTTCTGAAAATATTAATGTCTTCTGTTATTAATAGTATGTATGTATGTGTTTATTTATTCATTTTTAAATCCTAATTTAGATCATGCTAAATTAGTTCCAAGGCTTCTGTGTTTTCCCTAATGGGACAAGTGGACCAGCAGTCACTGTATTTGATTCTCGTCTTAAATGTTCAATGTACTGTGCATTTTCTTGAGCTTTTATACAGGTTAGCTGTTATAGTTATGTTGCCCTCGCAGAAGCAGAGCTTTTTTTTCTAATTTTACTGTTGCCATGGGTTTGGCACTCAAATGTTTGTAAAGAGTTTTTTTATTATTATTATTGAGGTGAGTCAGTCTCATAAGAATACACAAGGCATCGTCAGCTTTGAATAACACCATTCGTTGTTGATTCTTCAGTTTGCGTGTTTCATATGAAATGTTTGCTGTGCAACCCTCAGCAATAAGTCACCATTACACACAGCAATAGATACAGCCAATATTAAACCGTAAATATTAAATATTAAAGCTGCAATTCACGGCAGTCGTGCGACGCCCCTGGGTGTCGACTATAATCCTGCAATTTAAGTCATATTTGTTTTTAGCAGATTCTCTGTCTCTAAATGGTGCTAAATGAGTCTTTGATGGCCGTGTTTAATTCATAGCAGCCGTGCACAAACAGAGATCGCACAGAGCGGGGCTATGAATGATTAAACAGTGCTAATTTTGTTTGATAATCACACATAACTGTGCTTCCGTCTCAGACGGTCATGAAGACAGGGGTTTGGGGCAGGAGATCTCTTCCAGACGTGCTGTCTGCACGAGTATGCGCTCTGCTGGGATTTGCATAAGTACATGCAGAGAGGACGCAGTCACTGTTAAAAGCACACTTAGATCAAACCAAATAGCTGGAGGCAAGATTGTAATTAGATCAGCCTGCGGCAGTTAAGAACTTCTTTATGAAAACATGCGGCCAAGTTTTTGTTTTCTCATTCTTTTCGAGGAAGTGAAATCAGCTTGGTGGAGAGGGGGGGGGGGGGGGGGGGGGGGGGGGGGGGGGGGGGGGGGGGGGGGGGGGGGGGGGGGGGGGGGGGGGGGGGGGGGGGGGGGGGGGGGGGGGGGGGGGGGGGGGGGGGGGGGGGGGGGGGGGGGGGGGGGGGGGGGGGGGGGGGGGGGGGGGGGGGGGGGGGGGGGGGGGGGGGGGGGGGGGGTGTTGGGAAGAAAAAATATATCTTAAAGGTGAAGCGTGTAGTTTCGATGCTGCTGGCAACACCAAAAATAATTGTTATACAAGTAAGAACTATTTTATAGCACACTACTCCTAAATAAGCTGCATGATTTCAGTAGCACAAACATTTAATGTTAACAAAGTTAATTGCTCAGGGTTAGGGGCCTATAAATACCACTACTAGTACTATACTACCACTACCACCAGTAATAATAATTATAAATTGCATTAGGCTATTTAAAGGTAAGCCAGGTCAGGTTATCTTACTATCAAAAATAAACAAGCCAAAAAACACACACACAAACACGCTGTAAAAAGTGGTAACATACAAGTGTTATCTTAAAGAGCTATTTATACCTCTATAAAATTAGTTTTGTTGGTATGCATTTATGTATTTAAGTTGATTTAGTGTTCAAATTGAACATCTAAATCAGTGGTTGATTTAGATGTTACCATTTTTTCACTGCAGTTCCTCTATAGTGCTTTAATGTTGAAAATTCAATATAGTGCAACTCTTGTCTTCTTGAATATGGAAAGATTGATATTTCAGAAACTCTTTGCCAGGATTATGTTACAATAATATATCTCAAATAAGCAATATAATCAGTTCTTTCTGACACTTTTCAGAAAGTCATCCTAGAAATGGTTTACTATCACTGTCTCTGCACATTAAACCGGTATACAAGAAAGTATTAAATTACACACTTCACCTTTAACAGTGGGATGTTGATGAGACCTGGATCAAGTGAGCTCTAGCTCCAGCCAAATGAAGAAACGTTAACCTGCGCAGCTTGCAAGATGGAGTCCAAGTACATAGAGATAGACGGATTTCCTCTGTGTGCTCTCACGCCAGCTTGATTCTGATTTGGTGAGGTAATCACATAGAAATGAACGCAGATTGCATATAATTGATCCTGCTGGCTGTAATTAAGCACTAACAAACTACATTGCAAAGGAAGTCCACACTGCCAATAACACAGTGCCTCAATAAAACATGATACTGGCTGCAGATATGCTGTGTGTGTGTTTGAGGTTTAGAGAGACGGACAGATGAAAGAAGAGGATAAACATATGCAGTGGGGAATGGCTGGAGTATTGTCTCTGTTTCATGCGGGAAGAGGGGTTGCGGACAGTTTCAGAGTCTTTCATCTTGAACAACATGCTCCGGGGGAGCGAGGGGCATTGTGAATTTTATGTGAAGTATTTCAAAGGCCTCGTACCGCTGCGGCTGATACTTGTCAATTTCAGTGGCTGTGCTGTTCGGAATAGTGAGGAATGGTGACTAATTATTACTCACTCAGATGCGTTTCTCAATCTTAGCATGCGATTCTTTTCCCTACCATTTTTTTTCTTTCTCAAACCATCAGTCAAAATAATCAACTATTGTTCATATTGCAGTTTCACATGTAGCTGATCACTGCATGTCATTTTATTAAATGAAACTGAAAACATCAAACATCTATAAACACTATTGACTTTATATGTTTGAGTCATGAAGAAGGAAATGCCACTGTATTATGAATCACAGGACTGAAGTGTTAAATATTCATGGCGAATGCTGTGTGGAAATGAGCGATAAAAAGGTTTGAGGTTCTGCCAAAGCAAATGGAAGAAGAAAAAAGACCAATGGGAGCTCTGTATTAACAGTGGTGGTTTAATGGCGCGAATCTAACGCAGGCCAATTAAAAGGCAGGCAGAGAGCATGGGGGTGGACCTCCATTCATTCAAGAGGAAATTGAGGTTGAAATTAGGCATTGTGTGACCACGTGGCCTGTACAGAGTCTGGACCACTAGCAGCTTTCATTAACTCTTGGCCAACTCTAAGTGCTGGCAAAGAGATAAAATGGATACAATTGTGCAAATTCAGCAACATATTGCTTCATTTGGATGCTTCAATGTTTTATACCAGCCATTTGCAAGTTTTTACTTAAACTAAAATGTAAATTCCACACTATGAGGCTTAGTAGAGGAACACGGGGCACAAACTAATGCAGGGTTAGTTGTAACACACGTGGTTCCAATATTGTTCCAGCATAAAATATTATGTATTATTTTTTTGCCTAGTTTGCCAATAAAACTCTATAGAAAAATAGTGCCCAAAATTAAAAAGTCTTTTTTTTGAAGATGTCGTGAGCATGTATGTTACAATAGTAAACGGTCTCGGTACATACGAACCCTCTTTCCCTGATGGAGGGAACAGAGACATTATGTCTTGATGACATTATTGGGGTTCACTTGGAGTCATCTCGACTTTAGAGAAACCGCTGTCGCGTATCGACCATCTGACACCCACTTGTTTATTATTATTTAACAAGATTATTCATTAGATTAACAAATCGTCACAGTCCCCTCACTCAATAAACTGGGTGCCAGGATTTCTGCTGAACACCATCTCCCCTTGGTCACCATGACAACTAATCCTGATATCACTGGTTTTATGGACTAAAAGGAATGCAGGGGAGAAACTCCCTCATTTTACTCATGATAAAGACACACAATGCCCAGAGAAATGGTCTGTTCTCTAATTAATTCATAGGAAACCTTTCTTTGAATGAACACACACATCCTTCAGGTCATTGTGTATATTATTGCTGTCTTGTATATTGTCTGTTGTAGTGTATGTTGTTTTATTCATGTTATCATAGACCACGAGTTAATATAACCTCACCTATTTCATGTCTTGTATCTATGAATTCGCCTTCTTATGATCGAAACAAGTTTGTATATTATATGCTGATACCTATGCAATATATTGATGTTCTAAGAATCTGTACTCATTCGTGCCTCAACACTCCAGCGAATTACATATGCAAAATACCAGGCTTACAGACAAAGGGCCATAAAAACGCAGAACTCCCACTTGAGATTCCGGACTTCCCCATTGGGCAAGCCCATCTTGAGAGGCGTGAATCTCTGCAGGCATTAAAAGGCCACACTCCATGTGACCCACCCAGTCGGTGGTTCAGGGAGATGCTAAGATGAAGATGTGAGAACCGCTCCAGGATACCAAAGCTCGTGCCAGGCTCCGTCCTAGTCCTTTTCATTCATCAAGTGATTCTGACGCAAACTGGTTCTTTCTCATCAACCCACTTCAGCAAGATCTTGGGGCCTTAAGATTGCATCAGTAATCTTTTTCAGACATACGCAAGTATCAGACTTAGTCGATTTAATTGATGCATTAAGTATCAGTTACACCTTTTTACAAGGTTTGTTTGAACTAAGAATCTGACGTTTTCCCTCAGGTTTTAGATCTGCTGAATATGCAAAATGGTTCCATAAATGTCATTCCTTATGTCTCTTTCTTTAGTTCTAAACTTTAACCCTTTCCTATACCACTGTATGTGTGTGTGTGTGTGTATGTGTAAGTTAGACCGGCTTAATGTGTTTATGTTGTATGTTAGACTAGTTTAAGTGTTTTGTAGTTAATAAAACCTTACTTGTATCAAACTTGCCGTGTTCATTGTTTACTCATAACCGGAGTCAATCATCATGCAGATTTACGTTACAAACTTATAGAATTGTACAGTAAGAAAGTTATTTCCTTTAACCAGGAAATTAACGTTCTTAGAATTGACAAGACGGTTGACCCTGAGTGGTCAGCTAAATATCTACAGTGGATCTAAAATAGGAATAGTTAATTATAACTAGTTATGGTTAATTATTCATATTTCCCCATGAGCTGATTCGCTACAGATTGGAGGAAGAAATGCGGGCATGATAAAACTAAAGTTTATGTTGAAAACTGGCACCTTAAAGTGTGTGCTTGATAGTCCAGGTTAGAATAGGGCGTGACTTCAGATGCGCTGTTGTGTCCCTATTTGCTGGTTTGTTTAGATGCAGATAAAGTGGGGGTTTGAATTGGTACTGCTATTATAATTGTGAGAGTCTTTATGTATTTCATGCTTAATGGTATCGGTGTAAGGTTAATCTGATTTTAGCAAAGAAACCCTAATTTCAGTATTAAAGCATAAATCTGTCTTGACAAAGCGTAAGTCTGAATCTCAGCTCAGCGGCATGTCCAAACTGTACCATAATGTAATATGCTTTAGTGAAGAAATCACAAAATTGCAGTATTGTTTAAATTGTTTCTTTGAAGAAGAAATCTCAGTACAGTTATATCAAGGTAGATGTGAGCGCTGCTCCCCTTTCTACAGCATAAAGGCCTTATAGTTTATAATTAGATTGAAGCAATTCATCTACACTTTGACTGTATATATATAAGCCGAGCAACCTGGTGGTCATTACTGTGTTTCACTCGCTGAGTGAAATTAAAGGTGTAATACTGTACTTTAGTACTCATATGTGAGGCAAACATAACTACATATATGTTTAAACCGGTTTTAACTTACAGTAAACACGTTTTGTAATTCTTTAAACAAGTGCAAGAAGTTTATTGTTGCATTAGAGAAGCACTCACCGAAGTGCTAATGTAATGCAACAAGTCTTGAAGGTTGAAAGCACCACGTTCTAAAACTATGACTGTTTAACATAGACAGACATTAAACTGCATTAATTACACTGGCATGCATTGGTTTACCGTGACAACAACTTGTCACAGGAAGTGTTAACTTCACATAGCCCCAACACGCCAGGTTTGTAAACAAACCATTTGAAGCAGCTAAGCTAACACGACTTAGTATAGTTTCATTTTAGGCTAAGCTACTCAAATAGCTTTGACAATTAGGGGTTAGCACCCTTTACTTTGCTTTTAAATACAGCATGTGTGTATGTAGTGTGAAGTAATTTGAATTTAACCTAGTCCCTGGTTTCTGATTTTTCCATTTCTTTTTCTTCTTTTTCTATGTTTCTCCATCTTCAATTCGTCTCAGCGAATTTAACTTTCTTAGATCTATCCTTCCTGAATGCTATTGCTCAGTTACTAGTTAATTAAATCTAAATTTAATTAC
Organism: Sinocyclocheilus anophthalmus; assembly: GCA_018155175.1. Classification (NCBI taxonomy): domain Eukaryota; kingdom Metazoa; phylum Chordata; class Actinopteri; order Cypriniformes; family Cyprinidae; genus Sinocyclocheilus; species Sinocyclocheilus anophthalmus. Next base: position 119,796 of record JADLZN010005092.1, read on the forward strand.
ATTTTAACTGTCTATCTAGAGATGAATCATTAAGTTATTGGGTGTTTTTAGTGGCACAGTGAATAACGCGCTACGGAGGGCGGGGCACACACATGGCATGGCCCAGCATGGGAGCTGAACACGCAGCATCTGTGACCAGACATGGTGTGTTGCCCAACACAAATCAGTTAATCACGAGTGCTACTGATTGTTCCTAATATCAGATTGATTACCCTGTTTTAATAATAGAAGTCAGCTAATTTTAAATCCATTTACATGTATGGGCATTTTTGTTTTGATGTTCTCTCTGAACCTCAAAAGGAACCAGAGACATTTCTATTTTTGATTTGTTTATTTTCAAAAATAATCAGCATAATCTGAATAGAAATGCTCTCCTTTTCCTTCTGCTTTTCCCTTTTCTCCTTCATACCTCAGAGATTAAGCTTGTTTGGGGAACCGTCAGTAAATTCTGAGTGATAATTTGACAAAAAGAGTAGTCTTAAGTCATCAATCAAAACCCTGTTTACTTCCTTTTCAGCAAACATATGCTGACCCAAAACTATTTTAGCATTTACACTCTGTTTTGATCTTGTAGTAGTTTCTAGCCCTTACTCTCAACACAAGTTTTTCAAAATGTTGCAGATGCTCAGACTAACTGCCCAGAATGCAGACCAGAGAGGGCTGGCCAGGCGTCGTGAGGAACACCCCCTTTACCCAGGGCCGACGACCACCTACTGAGCCGAAAGCAACTGGACACAGAGAGAGAAGTGTGTCTCAGAGTCAGGACTCGGGCGAGAGTTGTGGCTACAAAAAGCTCGCCAAGGTCATCACCCTCCGTTGCCCACAACCTCATGGGTCTGAAACAGTAGGTAAATGATCTCAAGCAACAGATCTCGGCGGTATCCCACAAGGACTCCAGCATAATGGAGTTACAGGAGGAAATCAATAAACTTCTAAAGGCTCTGACAGCTGCTGAACAGCTAGAGCACCTGGAAAAGGTAGCCAGAAGGGACCTGGAAAGGAAACTTTCCCACACATAATTACCATTAAAGCAGCAAATTCTGAGCTCTTAGACAAAGTTGCCAGAATTGAGACTCTGATCCAGCAGCTGAACAACACTCAAGACAAACTTGACATGGTCCAAAGAGAACTCAGGTACTCTTATAGGCTGCAAAAGTAAACACAGTGGGAGAAACACCCTACTCCTGCATACTCACTCAGCAGTGCAAAACTCCCTCTGGTGCACGAAGCTACGAAGGGGGGAGCTAGCACTTTCTGCTTAACAACTCAGCATACAGACCCATAATACCTCCAGCAACCACAGAGAGGAGGGGGTCCCTTCCAAGCATCCCTGCAGCAGCGCATGATGCGACCCCCAGAAACTTTGACAAGCTAACCAGAAAACAATAGTTTCCTACTTTATGCAGTACGAGCAGTAATTTAGAACGGTGGAGTCGTTTTAAACATTGCTTGCAAGCAGACCCAATAATCAATCCTATGTGTCTGTTTCATAAGTTAGTAACTTCTTCTCCATGCGCATACCAGTTCCTGATCAAAACCAGATAAAATTATAGTTTGAATGTACCTTCCTGCGAGCAGTAAGAAGTTTTCAGTGCTATAATGTGTAAATCGTACGATAAGAAACTAACCCAATTTTAGCGAAGAAATCCTAATTTCTGTGTTAGTAGAGCACAAGTCTATTTTCTGACGACGAAATCTCGGGATTAGCAGCTCATATAAATGTTACCAGAATAAATCGGTCTGATTTTGTGCGAAGAAATCCCCTTCTTCAGTACTTTGTAGGTGATCTGAGCGATGCTCCTCTTTTCACTGATTTAGCCTTATTTTGTGTTATGTATCATTGTATTCATATCGACCCACTCATGTGATACATTTACGTAACTCTTATACATGCGTGCACCAGGTTCTGAATATAATCAGATAAACTATAGCTTGAAGGGGGCCTTCCTACAGGTATTAGAAAGTTTCAGTTGCATAATGTTTTTTAATCGTACGATAAGAAACTAACCTGATTTTTGCGAAGAAATCCTAATCTCTGTTGTTTGTGGAGCATAAGTCTATTTTCTGACGCCGCAATCTCAGATTAGCAGCTCATATAAATGGTACATAATGAATCTGTCTGATCTTGGGCGAAGAAATCCCCTTTTCCAGCACTGTGTAGGTGATCTGAGCTATACTCCTCATTTCATTAATTTAAGGCCTTATTATGTGTTACGTATCATTGTATTTCATTATGACTCGCTCATTTGAAACATTTACGTAAAATTAATGGTTTATTCTAGTGTAGCTAACTACGAATCCACCATTGCTTGTGAAGTGAATGTGCTGTTTTGATTTATGAATGAATTTGTATGGGACATGCATTAGTTTCCCATGCATGCTCACAGCAGTTCAAGTCTGCTCCACCTGCACCTGTTGTGAGCTTGCATTGTTCTCCTAGCAACACGTGACCCCGGAAGTTGAGCAGACTCTTCCGGTTAATCTGACAACATCATTCACTTCACAGACCTGTGTGTCAACAAAAAATTGCGTGTAACTAACGCTAACTCTAAAGCTAAGCCCTTTACCTCAACTGCTAACTGTTAGCATACGACTAACGCTAGATAAGCGTGTAAAGTGTAACTTTCTAACCACACCCCTCTCTCCCTCTCTCTCTCCCTCTCTCTATTTATTGTTTGACTTTATTCTCCTCTTTTTAATTTAATGCTTTATTTACATTTGTTTACACCAATGTACCAATCAGCGAATTGATTTTGTATTAAATTTTGAGATTTCATTAAACAAATTTTTTTTTTTTTTTTTTCCATTTTTATTTTTATTTTTATTTTTGGTTATTTACTTTCCCCTTTTAATTTCCTATAGCTCTTAGGACCCTTTTTTATTTTATTTATTTTATTTTTTTTGTTGTGTTTTTACTTTTACCTTATTTTAGTTATTTCACCATCACCATCGTCGTTTTGGATAGGATTACAGTAGTTCGAGCAACTGTTGTTTCCTTAGCGAGTTATACAGGTTATTAGTAGCATAATCCCTGTTTCCTCTCTACTTCTCCTCACGCCTCATTGCCAGGCCTAATACATTGAAGGGCATCTACCATTCCACACAATGTAGGCTAACATAAAACTAGAAACAATTCCCACTGTTTCTTTTTCTTTTGACGAGGTATTTGGTGGGTCCCTGCTAGTTTAGCTAACAGCCTAACCCTAGGGTTATGAAGTCTATTGCAGCATCACACACAAGTGAAACCTGCTTAGCCATATCTCTTAGAAAAAACTAAAATAGGTAAAAATGTTCTTTTTTTTTTGAGTTCATCTTATTTTAATTCAGTTTCGTCATAGTGACCAAACCCTTGAACCATCAGTAGTATAGCCCGGTCATCAGCTGACCCTGCTTACGGCCCCTCAACAAAGTTACTCAAACTCTTCCTTTGTGTTCACGAACACAAAAACATAGCACCCTACCTCGCTAGCTGCCTCTCACCAGCGATTCATACATTACATGGCCTACACAGCCGTTCCCCTTAGAGTTAGTTTAACACCTCTGTACGTACCTGCATTTGCCTTGTGTCTCTCTCTCTCTGGTGTTCCCACAAGTGTGCCAGTATGTCGCAGACATTCCTCAGACATCCAGCCCTGGCAGCTCACCAGGATCACCTGGACACTCAGTAGAGCACTGTAATGGACATCATTCAGCTCAAAGCAGCCAACGACCTGCCATGGCAAAGAAAGGAACAGCGAGACTGCGACATAAGCTAACACTTGACCAGCATCATCCTCTCCTCGGCCCACACACTCAAGGGTCTCAGACAGGAGGTAAATGAACTGAACTTGCAAGTCACAGAATTCTACAGGGAACTGACACTTGCTCAACGAGAGAAAGCACAGAACGGTTGCAAAGAACCTCACAGAATGGTGCGATAGAAGGAAATCACCAGTCTTTACAGAGGCTCTAACAGCTGCTCAACATCAAGCGCCGCTGGAAAAAGCCATCACCCAGGACTTGAAAAGAGAACTGTTTCAAACAAAGTCACTCTTAAAACAACATATTTGGAACTAAATGAGAGAGACACCACAACTTAGGCCTTACAAGGCCACCTGCATACAGACAAAGCTGAGGTCCAAACCCTGACTCAGCAATTAGAAAGGAGCGTGACTTGGTTCAGAAAGAATTTAAACGTCCTACCGACTGCGCATAGACTTAAGCAAAAGACATCCGGCTGAATATCGGTCGCCAGCAGTGCAAGACCTCCACGCCTGTGCACATCTACGAAAGGGGGGAAAGGGAGCCAAAGCCTTCTGCTTTACACTTCACAAGTCAGCTCCCTGAAACCTCTGCAGCTGCAACAAAAAAACAAAAATTTTCAGTCATAACCGAAGCAACGCAACGAGGTGAATTCAGTGTCACAAATGAACTGAAATATTCTTGCAGACCACAAGGCGAACAGATAGGGATAACACGAAACAGAACTTCCCCTGGCCCGCAGGCCCACCCCCTCAGCCAAGAGTCTGAACCTGCGAGGGGGGGGGCGAGAGCCACTGTTCACACGTCACCAATCACCAGCCACAAGGGGGTGGGGCAAGGACCTTTCCAGAGGATCACTGCAGACATACACACCGTGTGACCCCACAGACCCCCACGAGCTGGCCAGAGACAACACATCTTGCAACCTAAATACTCTCAGACCCAGAGTCTTAACACGGACTGATCGCTGCCCCAGACACCAAGCTGGGCCGGCGTGAAACTCCCCATGCTTACTACCACATACTTTGACAAACTTACTCCAAGCTCACGATTATCCTGGGATGGCGGAGGACACCAGCTGTAAGAAGGCACCTAGGCATTAGGGCCTGCCGCACAATGCCTAATCAACAGCTGCGTAACCTGACACAGAAGGCCTTTAACAAGCAGCAAGGCCTCCACTAAAGGTGTTTGTCAAACCCCACTGAGTCTGAACTTCACAACTCAGAATCCAAAGCGGGCACCAGAAGGCACCCAGCATTGCCACAATGCAAAACCCTTCTACAGAAAGCCCCTAGCCAGAAGAGGACGGAGCCATCACCATGGCAACGGACCCAGGTTCCAGACCAACCACTGGGAAAAGGCGTCCTCATCCTGCAAACACCACGGTATGTCCAACAGCAGTCCACCACAACATCCTACTCCACACGGGTGCTGAACGGAGGCTACACAAGGACAGCTGGACACGCCTACCTCTGGGTTACAGGAGCTGCTGACACTCGCAAAAGAGCTCCTTGAACAAAACTCAACTAAGGAGTAGTGAGAAGGACAAACCTCTGACTCCTTGCCTGCTGCAACACAGCATCAGGCCCCTCCAAGGGAGGAGCATCCCTTGAAACCGGTCGACACCCCTAGAAGCAGCCAGACAACGTTGGATTGAGCAGCGGGCCCACATGCCCAACAGCGAAAGCTCTACCAACACAACTCAGGCAAGCTCAAGTCGGTGCCGCCACAAGAGCCAAGCGACACCGCAAACATCAGTTTTCTAGTGACGTTCGGGCAGAACAGAGAGCTAACAACCACCTGCGGCTCTCCTGCCATCATCACTAGGTCAGTCTGAAACTCTCTGCACGCTACAAAATCTCCATAACAATTACCTGCAATCCCTGGAACCACCTGCACTCTCACCAGTGAGAGTCTAACCCGGCTGTTCCACATCGTGGGTACCACAGATAGCCTACTGGCTAGCAGCATCAACAAAAACATCCTACCCGGACTAACTCACTTCAGGATGACAGGTGACACAGCCTCGACACCTGCTGCATAAGCTCGAGGACCCACACCTTGCTACAGCCTACATCACCACAGCACACCACCAGACAGTATCCAACACGGCACCAACAGCCAAAACCACCACTGGCTCCCAGCCGTGAGAGCCAGGTGTGTGTTCGATTGTTCTGCAACTTTGACATCGCTCGTTGTTGTCTATACTACGGACAACAACTCTCGCAGGGTGAAATATGCGCGTGCTCGACCAATCTGACACACAATTTTTATTTGATTTAACAAACAATTATTTCATTAGATTACATCGTCCCAGTCCCCTCCTTCATCGACTGGATGCCAGGGCTCCGCTGACACCATCCCCCCCTTGATCCCCAATGACACTAATCCTATATCATGGTTTTATGCCTAACGGAATGCAGTGAGAAACTCCCTCATATTTACTCATGAGAAGACAACACAATGCCCAGAGAAATGGACGCTCTCCTAATGAATTCTACTGAAAACCTTTCTTTGATTGAATACCATATCCTTTGGTCATTGTGTAACCTTACTGTCTTGTTATATTTCTTTTGTTTGTATGCTGTTTTTTCATGCTTACGATAAACCACTCATTTATATAAGTAACTATTTCATGTCTAGTATATATGAATTCGCTTTCTTATGATCGAAACAAGTGTGTATATGATATGCTGATACCTATGCAACATATTGATGTTCTAAGAATCGGTACTAATTTGTGCCTCAACCCTCCAGCGAATTACATATGCAAAATACCATGTTTAGAGACAAAGGGCCATAAAAACGCAGAACTCCCACTTGAGATTCCGGACTTCCCCATTGGGCAAGCCCATCTTGAGAGGCGTGAATCTCTGCAGGCTTTAAAGGCCACACTCCATGTGACCCGCCCCAGTCGGTGGTTCAGGGAGATGCTAAGATGAAGATGTGAGAACCGCTCCAGGATACCAAAGCTCGTGCCAGGCTTCGGCCTTGTCTTTTCCATTCATCAAGATCCTCTGACTTAAAACTGGTTCTTTTCCCTCAACCAACTTCAGCAAATATCTTGGGCCTTAAGATTGCATCAGGTATCTTTTTCAGACATACGCAAGTATCTAACTTAGTCGATTTAATTGATGCATTGAGTATCAGTTACACCTTTTTACAAGGTTTGTTTGAACTAAGAATCTGACGTTTTCCCTCAGGTTTTAGATCTGCTGAATATGCAAAATGGTTCCATAAATGTCATTCCTTATGTCTCTTTCTTTAGTGCTAAACTTTAACCCTTTCCTATACCAACTGTATGTGTGTGTGTATGTGTATGTTAGACCGGATTAATGTGTTTATGTAGTATGTTAGACAATTTAAGTGTTTATGTAGTTAATAAAACCTTACTTGTATCACACTTTACGTGTTCATTGTTTACTCATAACCGTAGTCAATAATCATGCAGATTTACGTTACAAACTTATAGAATTGTACAGTAAGAAAGTTATTTCCTTTAACCAGGAAATTAACGTTCTTAGAATTGACAAGACGGTTGACCCTGAGTGGTCAGCTAAATATCTACAGTGGATCTAAAATAGGAATAGTTAATTATAAATATTATGGTTAATTATCATATTTCCACATGACTGATTTGCTACAACTCCATGTGACAGAAATTTGGCTAGTGGATTTTGCATACCTGAGCCACTCCCTGTGCATGCGGGTATAAATAGCGACAGGTGCATCCACTCTTCAGGTTCTACGCTGAGGAGCCGAGAACTTGTCCCTGCTAACCAGCGATGGTTCGAGGTTGTGGCAAGGGGACATAACATCTCCGTTCCCTCCATCAGGGAACGAGGGTTATGTACGTAACCGAGACGTTTCCTATCTGTCGGTCACTACGAGTTATATTGTGATCGACATTATGGGGCCCTGGAAAGCACCACAACCTGCACCCCATCACAACCCCATGACATAGCCAATATTGACAAGTGGCCGTGTGACAGACAAACGCTACGCAAAGGTTTTAACATTCCCACTGCCCCAGCGCAAATTCGCTGACCTTGGTACCCGCAGGGACCACAGGAGAACACATCGCTGCTTTCCCCACAGAAATTTTCGTAACAAAGGGAGTTCGACCTTCAGCGAAAGATTTGCTTAGTCTTTCCGATTTGTTTGTCACAGCTAGGCCGAACATGTGAAGTGCCTTGCTGTAGAAGGGACTCTACGGAGACCAAACGTCTAGCCGTAGAGAGGTAACGGGTGAATTCTCTATGGACTGACCCAGCCTGGGGAGTACTACATATGGAATGTCCTGGGGCAGATCGCTACCTGAGAGTAGTGATGAGCCACTGCCACAAGACTGACAGAACGTGTCTGTCAAGGGAAGACACGGGTTCACCAATAGGGAAACCTTACTGTGGAAGAAAACACATAAGGGATTGCCCGCAGGGAATAAAGCCATATGGACACCTAGCCCAGTAAAGAGGCTGACTGGAAACCCAGGCAAGCTAGCACAGATACTGGGCCTGGCGTCAGACTGCTCTGCCGTGGGTGCTGGAGGATACTCACCGTCCGGGGAACTTACTGGAGGAGGAAAAAGGTGCTCGCATCCCCGGGTGAGGGGGAATGGTGCAGCAAGCGTGACACCGGCCAGCTCTTCCTGCCGATTACCCGTTACCCAACACACGGGAAGAAATTTGCTCAACGTGGAGACTGTAGAATCTCGCAAAGGTGTTCGGTGTCGCCCAGCCCACAGCTCTACAGATATCAGCCAGCGAGGCACCACGAGCCAGCGCCAAGGAGGATGCAACACCTCTTGGTAGTGGAGCCCCACCCCCAGGTGCACGGCTCGCCAATGGTATGGTACGCCAGCGTGGCGTCCACTATCCAGTGGGCCAACCTCTGCTTTGGAGACACCCTTCCCTTTCTGCTGACTTCCGTAGCAGACAAAGAGCTGCTCAGAGCTCTACAGCTTCCTCGATCACGTATATGCGCATTGCTCTTACGGGACACAGCAACGCAAGGGATGGAGCTGCCTCCCGAGGCCGCTGCAGGTTCCCCACCTTTCTCGGCAGGGATTTTTGGAACCTTGGGCACATATCCAGTCCGGGGTCTCAGGACAACGTGAGAATAGGCTGGCCTGAACACAAGGCACTCTTTGCTCACCGAAAATGCTTGGAGGTCCCCGACCCTCTTGATGGAAGTGAGCGTGGTCAGGAGCGCTGTCTTAGCAGACAGGAACTTAAGCTTGACTGAATCCAGCGGCTCAAAGGGACCCATCTGAAGTCCTGCCAGGACGAAAGAGAGGTCCAAGGAGGGCACCAGGGGTGGCCTAGGAGGATTTAACCTTCTGGCACCCCTCAGGAACCTGACGATGAGATCGTGCTTTCCTAGGGACCGGCTGTCCACTGCATCATGATGTGCTGCGATGGCAGCCACATACACTTTCAAGGTGGAGGGTGACAGCCTACGCTCCAACATCTCTTTCAGGAAGGAAAGCACTACTCCAATCGTGCATCTTTGGGGGTCTTCTCGGCGAGAAGAACACCAGTTCGTGAACAGACTCCATTTCAGAGAATAGGCTTGCCTCGTAGAGGGAGCTCTAGCCTGAGTGATCATGTTAACCACCGCAGGTGACAGATCAGCTAGGTGTGCCGCGTCCCATCCAGGAGCCACACGTGGAGGTTCCAAAGGTCTGTGCCAAATGGTGCCGAGCAGGTCCTGTTTTAGGGGATGCGCCAGGGAGGGGCTGACTTCAAAGCTAACTTCCTACGTACGCAGCAAGGCAGCTGACTTGATTTTGGAACAGACCTAACATGTTAAGCCCCAGAGGGAAATGCATTCCTCCAGCTCTTGTATGATTCTGGAAGTGACCTTTGTTTAATGTCACATATCACAAAGTTTAATAGCTCTCCACGACTATATGCCATGACACAAAAAAAATGTTTTTTTTACTTCCTTTCTCTCGTTTACCGTTGTTTCAAAACCGCATGTGCTCTTATGAAATTCTGAGGCTCCATCAAAGATGTTTTGCCCACGGTAATTATCACATGTTGAGAAGAAGAGGAGGACTAATCATCTGGAAAGGAGGGAAAAGGAAATTGTTGTAAAGGAGCTACTGTATAGCTGAAGGCTACAATAGAGTAAGACTGCAGAAATAGACTAATTGTCTCAAAAATGCCCTCTACCTCTTCAATTAAAAATTAAGTCCATTTTTACAGGCTTTTCCTGGCTTTTGTAATGGAGCTGACCCTGTCTCTTGTCAAACGAATCTACTGATAAAGTGCGTTCCATGAGCTCATTAGTAAGACCTGGGGAAATTTGAGTAACTACATGAATCTAATCACTTATCAACGTGTTACTAACTATTGCAAAAGGAATTCCTATACGTTGACAATGTTATTGTCATTTGTTAAGTGTCAGTCCACCTTCTGTGCTGCTGTAACAGAAGTTGACTATAGCTGAGCATATAGCATAACTTGCTCAAGTGATTAGCATGTACATATGGAATAGGCACATTTCACCTTTAAAATGTTTAATGACTAGGACGTATATAATATAATATTCAGAAAATGCAACTTGCAAAAGATCTGGATTTGATGTTACAATGCAGAGACATAGTGGTATAACGTATCATCTGGAATATATCATGTTGTATTTTCATCTGCTAAAAATTGTGAAAGAGTGGAATAATGTCCAGAATCCTCCTAAAAGTTGTGAGCAACTGCTGAAAGTTGTTCATTACAGAATGTTTTCATGCTGTATTGCAGACACATTGAATAGATATTGAATCTCAGAAATATGTGTATTCATGACTACACTGTAGGATGACTATATATATTTTCAAATGTATGAGTCATTCAGAAAGGTGTTGTGCAGCTGAGATGATGTGAGTGGAAAAGATAGATTCTTTACCAGATTTATGCTGCTTGTGATGTCATCAGTGGACATGAAGCTGTAAGCATTTTTTATATGTATCAACTATTTAATTTTTATTATTGTCTTTTTTTGTTGTTGTATATATTGTTTAAAACAGAACAGAAAACTTTCCAGATGATGCACACCTCCTATTTAGCTGGCCACCCTAACAACAAACCTTGGTGTTTTAGTTAGTGTTCACATTCAAGGAAGTGGTGGCCGAGTGGTAAGGTATAAGAGGGAGATAATGCTCTTGGGCAAATGATCGCATCAGTCAGGTAGCGGGTGTACAGCAGATCTGGAAATAGCCAAGCTCTTGTCAGACAGACAGCAGCTAGCCAGGTAGATGGACATGCCCTCAGGCTGCAGGTAGTGTTTAACAAGCTCTAGTATAATGAAGCCATGTGTGTCATTTGCTTACACTTTCTCTCCACATACACAAACTCATAAGCCACGTTCCCACCAAGAACTATAACTATAAAGATAACGATATTAGCGTCCACACCAGCGAACGATATTGTCTGTTTATTCTAAGCGCACATGCATCTGCCGCTTTAAATTCTTGAGCTCGTTACAGCAGGATGGATTCTGATTGGCTGTCAGTGTTTTATCGTTCATCAGCTGGAAACAAAATCGTTTTGAAAGTGATCACAACGATATCGTTCCTCTGTATCGTTATCGTTATAGTTGTGGTGTGAACTATGCTATTCTTTAATATTGAGAACGATTTTTAGAACTATATATTTATCGTTATCTTTATAGTTATCGTGCCTTGGTGTGAATGGGCCTATACCCTCAGTTCGCCTCTGCTTGTTCCTGCTATGCCTTTTCTTTAAAGGTGAAGTGTGTAGTGTTTGGACTATTTGCAGCAAACAAAAGGAAAGTGCAAATATAATGACTGTTTTCAAACAGGTGTCCAAAACACTCCAACATCTGCCATTCATTGGTTGAATAAACAGTCCCACCCAAAAAATCAAGCCAATGGTTAAGCCAGTGTCGCTGTGTTGGGCTGGGGTATAATTCCTGTACAATGTCATAACTCACTGCTTAACCACTGTAGTATGATGCATCGCTGGACAAATGAACAAGCTAGTTATGACAGTTATGACTACAGATGTGGAAAAAAATGCCAAGGGGGTGAAAATTTAATTTCAATGCTTTTGAACTTTTGCGTTACCTAAGAAACATTGCGTTCACTTACAAAATGTATGTAATGCGTCAAATAGTATGAGGTGGGATTACCAACCATATTTCAATTTTTTTTTGCAAGAAATCACAAATGATTTGCAAGAGAATGCAAAGTTTCTCAGGGAAATGCAACAAAATTCAACAGAGATTCAACTATATAGAACCATAGTTAATGACGTCACGTGCAGGTGGTGGAATAATAACTTCTACTATTTAACCGATTTAAGATCACAAATAATGTCAGATTATTATAAATTATTTACACAAGTAACAGAAAGACATTCGTTTTTTTTTTAAATCATGTTAACAACCAGTATGTAATCGTCATGTGCTTTGCATGCATCACAGTTTGATGTAAGTTTGTAACTAATGTATAATTTCAGAAAATGCTACTTGTTAATATAGCGGCAGCGGCTATTTACACTAAGTGCAAATAGCAATGGATTCTATTCACACTGTTAAAATAGCAGGATTTTCTGCTATTTATACTAACTTGTTTCAAACATTGGCACTCTCTGCACTCAGTAGAGCATTATAAAGCAGTATGCAATAATAACGTATTGAGTGCAAATTATCATTTTAATTCAAATTATTAAATGGAAGCCACCTTATTGGCACCTTCCTACACCTACCCTACAACACTACCCGACACTTTATTTTCAACTTTTTGATTATTGCCTATCTTGATGTGAAGAGATTTTAAAAGGATAGAAAAAAATTTCGGCAAAAGGCGGATTAGAACCTGGGTCGATTGCGTCAAAAAGACTACAGTACGCACTTTACCATCTACGCCACTGTAGCTAATGAGAATGTCTTGTAGTGTTGCTACCCAATCACAGTTTGGTGGGTGGAGTTAGTGTGAATAGCTTCTGCCAACAAGGTGGACTATTTGCACTTAGTGTAAATAGACACTCCGTAATATAGCTGGCTAATGATATTTTTGGGAAAGACACCCCAGATCGGGAAGCTGGTGCAGTGGAGCTGCAATGTTTACACTTAGTTTTGTTGGGGTAGGACAAAGAGCCACGCATGCTCTTTTAGCGACTCGTTTTGATGTGTGCTTGTGAGCTTTATGGGGGTTACGATGACATTAGCTGTCAGTGTGTCTCTCTAATAATGACGAATGGAACTTATTACATCAGTGTTAATTTCCCCTCCACAGATTGGTCTCAGATGCTGATACTTATCTGGCACTGGTCGAATTGTATGAGTGTAATCGCTGAGAACAGACCCTATTAAAATCCGGGGCCTGTGCATCTGATATCAAGTCTTACAGGAGGTCTGATTAGTCCTCATGTATGCTACCTACTGACATGTCACTATTCTCAAACTCTTCAAAAATGTTGTGCCAGCTGAAAACACAAGCATTTATAGACCAATCCGAGCATTTTCTGGAGTACAAAAGATTTTTACAGATCTTTCCCATACATTAAAGTCATCATAACCTAGCAGTTTTTATCATTTCTTCACCTAAATTATATCATGACTTACAATTTAAAAACAGCATTTCCACATCTTTACAAACTCATAAATAGCCTAACAAAATAGTCCTGCAATAAATAATTTTTAAAAGCTAGGATTTTTTTTATGTCAGAAAAAACATTACACTTGTGATGCTCGTTTTTTTTTTTTAAGATTTCAGCTTCGGTTGGCCTCGGTTAATTTAATTAAAGAAACATGATATTGTCTCAAAAAATGTATGAATGTTGCATAAATGCAAGAATCTTGAGTCAGCACTGGTTATTTGTGGGGTATAGCAGATAGGATTTCTTTTAGCATTTGCTATCTTGCGCTAAATGCCAACGCTTAGCACAGCAGAATATCCTCTTGTCTCTTAACGCATTCGAGAGGACCTGGTTCACTAATTGAACTCATTTGATATAAATGTGTTAATTGCCCTAGTTGAGCAAGCGCTGTAATTGGGTCATGATTGCTCTTGCTCTCCTCTTCAGCTTGCACACTTCCGCTAATAATATCAATGAAACTATCATGAGAGCTGTGCTACCGAATACAGCTTTTTTTTATCGAATTGCTATAACTAAGTTAATACCTGCCAGGTTTTCTTGGGGGGGCTGGTCGTGAAGCTTTGTATGCTGTTTTATGACGCTAGATTTTGGATACTTCTCCGTTCTTTCTTGCATAACCTGTATAATAATCAATTATATGCGTACCGGTCGAACTTAGATGGCTTTTAGTGGCTGCATTGGAGGCATTTCGTATTTCTGAAATTCATTACCTGTGTGCGGGGCTTTGAAGTAGCTTCCCCAGACGTGTGTATTAATCCATTTGGTCCCTGTATTTGAAATGAATTTCAATTTCTCCCCCGCCACGGCTTTCCTCTCAGCTTGCGCACTTTCCCAGCATGCAACAGAAATCTCCTGTTGTTAGTCCAGAGACGACAGGCCTCTGAATTCATATTATCTGTCTTTGAAAGAGACGTTCACTGCTTTCTCAACTCAGGCACCCTGCTGAGTTGGAACAGTTGCATTGTGGGAGCACAAGTTCTTCTGGCAATGACTTGCACGGGTCCAGATCCGCACTGCTATGAGTATTTAATTAATTGTCCTATTTTGTAAGGGGGGGGGTTCTGATATTGCAGCAGAAATATCAAGGAGACACTTTTGCATTAAATTTAAATTCAACCTGAATTAAGAAAGCAAGTTTATTTCCATGTTGACTAACCAAGCATCCACAGTAAATCATGCACAGAGAATGCAGTATCAGCCTCACTCCAGATGCATGATTATTTCATACGGCACATCATGCACAATGTATTTATCCTTTTGAAAAATAGATGAATCATTTCTGTGGCTGCCGGTCATTTTTTTTGCATGGTTTGCAACACAATTCAATAATTTATGGAGGAAATATGAGAGGCTGTCTGTTTGCTTGAATGACACAAGACCATAAACGCTACCCAAACAGCAGAGTCATGAAACACATGCATCGCATGGTAGAAACTGAGGGACCAAATTTCAGTCTTTTCAACTTCGTGAGCTTTTAGTTCATTTATACACCCAAAATATCTTGGATATTTTTCAATGTCATTTTCGACAAATTTTGGAGATGGTTGTGAAGTGGAAAAGGTTAATGTGTTGTGTCTTGGTGCACTACTGGGACTGCACTGCAAATGAATTATTCATGCTAACAATTGGAGAAGGGCGCTGGAAAAAGAGTAAAGAGAAAAAAGAATGAAAGACAAAGGATGGATGATATGAATCGGATGATAAATATGTGTTTAACTGCATAAACAGTGTTAATTTAAACATTTTCTTGATGCTAAATATAATTTATTTCTTGCTGTTGATTTTGCAAAATGAAAGATGGACATGTTCTTGATAAGTTTTGTGAGATTTACCCATTTAGTCCTTAAATGATGTCCTGGAACTTGTATTCAAACTCCATGTCTCAGTATGGTCTTGCGTCGGCCATGTGGCAGGAGGGTGTGGTGAGCAGGTTGAGAAATCCAAGTCCAGGTTAACCAGGAACTCTGACCTTAATCATCACTGATTAGTGCTCTCATCCCCTGAGGAACAGGCAGTCTGCATCCTGGATTTAACATTGATTAGCTGGGAACATGTTGTCCAGCCTTCTGTCACCCACGTGGAGCGTCAGCAGACGACATTGGAGTTAAATATGTTGTTAATTGGTCAATTGAGATGATCCTGAATTTATATTTAGGTTATTTTGTTTGGCAAATTGTGTGCCTCCTTATAAATTCTTCATTTTATAGGCCTTTGAAAACACATTTTCTCTGCTGATTATGATGTGTAATCCTTAAAGTTGGTATTAATTAAACATATTGTAACATACAAAATAAATAAATTAAATCAAATAACTGAATAATGTGGATGCAGATTCCATATAGGCCTAGTCATGACATGAACCTTAATTTCATACATTTACTTTAAGTAAATGGCTAATAATTATCCACAAAATGCATTACATTTCTGAAATGAAAAGACAAAATAAATGAAGATGACATTAAATAAAGCATCTTACACACAGTGGCTATATTGGCAAAATAACCCTAATACTTTTTTTTTTCAACAAAAAAAAACAAAAAACATAACTCGCTAATGACTTTTTTTTTTGTGTGTGTGGGGGGACTATGTCATCTTTTTATCATCTGAAACATGTTGTGATTTATTGCATGCTTGACATGCAATTAATGTCAAGCACGCAAAACATGAAAGAGGAACATGGGCCAAAGTTTATTTGCAGTGCATTTTCCACATGCCAGTAGTTTCAGTTATGCTTTAAAATATGTAATTAGGCCCGGCATTTATATTTCCTTTTTTTTTCATTATTTCTGAATGTAATAAAGAAATATTACTTATACACTGGTGTGACTTATCCATGCTTTGTAACCTGGTGCAACTTATAGTCAGGTGTGACGTGTGTTTTTTTCTACAGTAATACCATGGTATTGTTTCTCTCTCTTTTGCCAGTTTTAGTTTCTTTTTAAAAGAGAGGGTTTTCAAAGATATTGTGTGTATTTGTACACATGGCTTGATATTTAATACATCCAAACAGTGTGTGGTGGTGTCAAAAAATGTGTGCTTGTGTAAATGTGTGGTTTTGGAAATTCTACCAGACCTGGATTCTATTCTATTCTACAGGTGCATCTCAATAAATTAGAATGTCGTTGAAAAGTTCATTTATTTCAGTAATTCAACTCAAATTGTGAAAGTCTCGTATTAAATAAATTAAATGCACACAGAATGAAGTAGTTTAAGACTTTGGTTCTTTTAATTGTGATGCAAATTTGGCTCACATTTAACAAAAACCCACCATTTCACTATCTCAACAAATTAGAATATGGACATGCCAATCAGCTAATCAACTCAAACCCCCTGCAAAGGTTTCCATGGAGGGCCTATCAAAATGGTCTTCCATCAGTTTGTTCCCTAGGCTACACAATCATGGGAAGACCTGGTCATGATCTGACAGTTCGTCGTCATGAAGACATGCATTTACGAGCTCATTCACAAATGGGAAAGGAGGGTAAGCCACAAACATTAATTGCCAAGGAAGCTGGTTGTTCACAGAGTGCTGTATTCAAGCATTTTAACAGAAAGTTGAGTGGAAGGAAAAGTGTGGAAGAAAAATATGCACAACCAACAGAGATAACCGCAGCCTTATGAGGATTGTCAAGCAAAATCGATTCAATAATTTGAGTGAACTTCACAAGGAATGGACTGAGGCTGGGGTCAAGGCATCATGAGCCACCACACACAGACGTGTCAAGAATTTGGCTACAGTTGTCGTATTCCACTCCTGTTAAGCCACTCCTGAACCACAGACAAACGTCAGATCGTGCGACCTGGGCTATAGGGTAAGAATGAACTGTAGCTGTGCCCGGTGGTGGGCCAAAGTCCGGCTTTTGCAGATGATAGCTAAGTTTGGTATATGCAGTTGGAACCTCGCTTAAGGTCCTTAAGTCTGGAGTGTAGGGGTCGGAGAAGGGCCATCTAGGGCCCAAGGTGGGGCTTGAATTCCTGTTAAGTTGCCACAGGCTGTGTGAT
The DNA here is from genome assembly GCA_018155175.1 of Sinocyclocheilus anophthalmus. Taxonomy (NCBI): domain Eukaryota; kingdom Metazoa; phylum Chordata; class Actinopteri; order Cypriniformes; family Cyprinidae; genus Sinocyclocheilus; species Sinocyclocheilus anophthalmus. The sequence goes on from JADLZN010005092.1 coordinate 137,159, forward strand.
TTGGGGTGCAATGTCATCTGGTCTGGTGTTGGTCACACGCAGTGTGTTTTTTGGGGGAAACAAAAACGCAAAGTCACTGCACCGTTTATTAAGAAATTTTGTGGAGCACTTCATGGGGTGGGGGGTCTCCCTTCTGGCTGACTCCTTTTTGAAGATGGCTGCTTATTTCTTTTCCAGTCAGGATTTGGGCACTGCCCACACTACGCTAAAAGGGCACCAAAAGTTGGTTAACTGACGGCTATGGTGTTGGTGTGCTTGACTAGGGCCAGCAAACTCAGCACAGACCTTAACCGCCATAGAGAATCTATGGGGTAGGTTGTCAAGAGGGAACATTAGAAATAAAAGAAAAAAAAAAAGGAAACAAGGAAACAGAACCGAAAATTGGGCGAGAGGTCTGAAGGCCACTGTCAAAGAAACCTGGGCTTCCATACCACCTCAGCAGTGACACTGATCACAAACTGATCACCTCCATGCCACGCCTAATTGAGGCAGTAATTAATGCAAAAGGATCCCCTACCAAGTATTGAGTACATGTAGTTAAATGAACATACTTTCCAGAAGGCCCAACAATTCACTAAAAATGTTTTTTTATTAAATGTCTTATGAAGTATTCTAATTTATTGATATAGTGAATTGGTGGGTTTTTGTTAAAATGTGAGCCAAAATCATCACAACTAAAACTAAAAGAACCAAAGACTTAAACTACCTTGCATGTTCTGTGTTCACATGAATTATTTAATACACGGCTTTCACACATTGAGTTTGAATTAGCTGAAATAAATGAACTTTTCGCCATGACATCTAATTTATAAAAAAGAGATGCGGCCTGTATTCGTATTGCTATGGCAGATCAAAATGTTGCACTCTTTAATTTGAAAGTGTGGTAAGCTGCTGCAGCAATTGCTAGTCGTTTACCAATCCACCTAGTTTTATTTAATGCACATTTTGTGAATATCTCCGCGGCATAAAAAAAAACCACTTGATGGAAACGTCGCCAGATGCCCATAAATTCTAAAAATGGGGCATAAATAACGAACGTATGGCGGCACATTGAGTAGGATAAAGTGTTTTATCCGATAGAGAAACAAATGGCGGCATTAACTATGATGGAAACACTATTCCTTACTCCGCCGAATAAATTCCGTCTCATGCGGCATTTGCGAAAAGTCATGTTACCTTTGGGGCAGGCTAGAGAGGCGTGATATTTGAGCTAGTCAGGGGCGGACAGCGATACTCGCTTGCAGCATGTGCATGCTTATGGTGTTATGGTAATTTTGAAATGCCTGAGCAAAGTCTGTCGTTAAAGTATTTCTGTATAATTACTGTCTAACACGACTTCCCCTGGCGGTCGCCAAAGGCAGCAGGCATCCACCTCGGAAAGCATTGACAGCATTTATTGTGTCACGTCTGCTCACTCTGAGGTGGCACGGTACTATTGTATCATACATATGAAGAAAATTATTATATTAAGTGGCTCCTCCAATATCCTTGGTTATATTTAGTGCCACAGTTTACCAGGAAGTGACGATTTTGTTCTCTTTGACTCGTTGGATGCTTTATTCGACATATGTTTTATGCGATATTCCAGTTTTGCATATACGTTTAATTCGAATCGTTGGATGGAAACATAGCTACATATCATAATCATCGCTTCCTGAAAAATGGCCCATTTACAAAAAAGCTGTGAAATGATGTGATCCTCAAATTCCACAACACAGCTTAGCTAATCTAAGAATCGTGCTTGAATTCCTTTTCCCCCTTTCTAATTTTAACCTTTTCAAAACAGCAGTGCACAGATGCGTTTTCCCAGTTTTCCATTTGCACTGCTGGTAGCAGGTCTCAGGCGACTGCATGTAAACTAGGAGCTATAACCCCCTCTAGGGTATCAAATCCTGGACTCTCATTTCTAACTAGGTCAATGCTTGCTATAGCTGCAGACTCTATTTCTCCTTTTTTGTGTCTCCCTCTCTCTTTTCAACCCCTGTGCACCACAAGATCCATTTCTCATCTCATAGGCATCAACATCACAGTCATTTGTGTCCATTTATGCAGTCATTTTAGTGTACGCAATATAATCCTGAAAATAAATGAAAAAGATTTCAAGAACTAACAATCATAATTGTAACGTTTCTCTGGCTGTGTATGTGTGAACTGTAAGAATGGCTGCAGTTGTTGAAAGCTGTTTCTGTTTCAAGCTCTGGGCGAATGAGGGAGGGGGGGGGGGGGATGACGATTGGCGCGTTCTAGAAACAGTCACGTCCAATAGTTCAAGTACTCGGCCGGCTCCGGCTATGCAGTTCTCTCGTCAGTCGCTGGCGTCAAGAGACATCACGTGTGGATTCTCTTATCTTATAAAAGCAATAAATGTTTTACATACATTTGGTTTTGATGGAATATGAAGTCACATGACATAGTACAGCATGTTATATGGCTTTAATTGGGGTTAGCGATTCTAACCACAATATTTTTTTCTTTTTTTTCAGGACCTTGCAAGTATCTTGATAGCATCTATCATAGGGGGGGGCGCCTTGTATATTCAGGATGTGCAGTCGGAGGATGCGGTGAATATTTATCGCTGTACCACGCGGCATCGATACAGCATGGTGAGACCAGACAGAGGCAACAGTGCCGCGACTGCTTTTATCAGGTGAGGGGCCTTTGTGTTGCTGTCACGGCTTCACATAAACCTTCTCTCATATATCTACAGATAAATGCCAGCGCTTCGTGATTTGGCAAATGTCCATGAGAATTATTTGAGCACATTGTGGCATTTCAAATTTACAATTTAATCTTGAAAAAAGTAATCAAAAGGATTAAGCAGATTAGTAGCAAGTAGATTAGTTCTACAGTGATCATTTGAAGGTAAAACAGTCATTCTCTAGGGCTATGCATGCTAAGGTCCAATCAATCTTTCCGGCATTAACAAGTAACTTGTCTGTCTGCAACACAGTGAGCAACGGCAGTAGTGTCGAACGTATCATGAGGCAGTGTGGAGTTCCAGCTTTCCATTTTTGTTAGTTGAACTATCGCCTTCAAGTCATTGTTGCTTATTCTGCGATAAATGTATGTTGATTTAAGAATGTGTAGGTTATTAGGGGGATGCACGGGAGGGGGGAATTCCGAAATGGAATAGAATTCTTTGTTTACGACGACACCTGGGAGGGGAAAGCCGGAAGTGAAGCAAAAGAACACTGGGCTATAAGCGAATATCCGACGCGTGTTTTTCAGCATTTTGTTTCCACGCCATGGGTGTAGACGGCTATTTTGGGGCCAATTTTTTCACTATTGCATGAATTAAATAGCCAAAATGTGCTTTTACTGTTTTGTCCCTGCTTTTCAAATAAAAATTCAATTACAATCCACAAAACAACTAATCTTAAAAATATTACTTGGGAACACTTTTTAAGGGCATGTCGCAGGCCGACATTATAACCCAAAGGCACAATTAACTTAAAAGAAAAGTTATTAGTAAAATAATATTTTTTGGGCTTCATTTTTGACTGGAATCAGTGGCATGTATTATTTTTAGCTGTACAAATAAAGGCATGTACGCTTGGCTGAGCAGAAGAGAGTCTTCATTTTTAAAACAGTATGAATATATTAGCAGATCCTCAATTTGAACACCTGGATGTGTGAATTTTATAATAAATGTATTAATAGAACTGTTGTTATTATTATTATTATCATTATTATTGTCTTACTTTTTTATTTTATTTTACAGAACAACAGTAAAATACAACACTAACATTTATGAATGTTGATGTAGTTGTTGCTTTTTCTCGGCTTTTATTTTTGCAGACGCCCACAGTAAGATCTCAGTGCTTCTTTTTATTGACAACAGCATGCAGATTTATAAATGATTGCTTCATTAGCTAAGTGCGAATTTGGAATGCGAATTTGGAAAATTGGGGCATCTCCTTTTCGGACGCGGTGAATAATTTAGATTGTTGTTTTGTTCTGAACATATCGTAGTGATGAGCGCATCCGCTGCTATTAGAGATTTGTACTGGAAAACAAGACAAAATTGCAGTGTGCGGAGATAATTTTTTGCCGTGTGCAAATTCTCATAAGACTGGATTGGGCGAAGTCAGTTACATTCACGACAAAACGCGATAACTATTAAAACTTTGTTTTTAAAACAAATCTGTTATAAGGGTTTACAAAACACAAGTGTGCCAATTTTTTATTTTCATAAAGTGCCGATATTATGCCATTTTTAAGGTTCCTAATATTGTTTTTGGAGTCTCCTACAGTAGGTTTACATGCATGCAAGGTCAAAAAAACACTTTAATTTTTTTTGTCTTATAATATGCATTTAATAGCACCTGCCTTTGTCTATTTTCCAGCGCTTCTCAAACGATTCATTTGAAGCAGTTCTAAGATTCAGTCTCTCTAAACCCCTCCTTTCGGTGAGCTTGCTATGCTCTGATTGTTCAGATGGCCTAGTCTGTTGTGATTGGTCTACTGCGTACAGCGCGTGTCGGAAACGATACGCCCATTGCCATAGTTCTGTATTTTGAACGCTCGATAGAAAATATAAATATCTATTATTTATCATACTTGTGATGCAGTGGAGCCAGCTGGTCCAAATAAACAGGGTACTGAGCCATCTATCCGCAAGGAGCACAGGCATTTAGTGATCGCCAGTCTTTGACTCCCCGAGATTTTTTTTGAACATCCGCGAGATTAGAGAAGGCAGTGCGTGCAGTAAAAATTACGTTGTTTGTGGGTGGGTGGCAGAAAAAAAAGCAGAAAAAAGTCTTAAGTTGTCGCGTAATTCGGGTCGGCAGGACAACGTAGAACATAGGCGGGAATTATGCAAATGTACTACACCGTGATGTGTAGCCGTCACGGAAGTGGGATTCGAATTACTAACGACTCGTTTAGGCTGTAGAAAGTCGATTCTTTATTTTGGGAGACAATAACTTTATTTATCGTTCACTTTCGGCTTTACAACTTTGCAGATTGTTTGCATTCACATACAGCTACATTACACTCTGTGAAAGGCAATATTGGAAATGGCATAATAGGGCCACTTTAAAAGTGGTTTATGACGCTTTAACCGATGAAGGTAGCAACAGTTAAATGGTGGGTGTAATAGGGCCTTTCGCAAGCTCACGCTTTATGGTTCGGCACGAACTAAATGTAGGCGTAAGTACTAAAGTTACTGGGAACGATTTTGCGATGAATCTATTTCAGTAACTGCATTTAAAGTGGGTGTCATTCAGCAACGCAGGAGAGTGTGTAGCTAGGGAACGCGTCGAGCAGTGACATCATCCTTGTGTGCGGCCTTGTCAAAATGAAACACAAATGAAAACAAGCATTAACAAGCAAGAGGAATGGAGGACGTGGCTGTATCCTGAGCTGTTGTTTTTGGTTGTTTTTCTCGTCGGTGTTTCACAAAAAATGGAGGCATGGAAAGTCGAGGCGTCTCTCGGCTTAAAGGCTGATTGAAAAAGGCGAAATGAGGATATAGGAAATGAACAGAATCTCTCAAGGAGCAACTGGGGGAGTGCTACATTTGGGCTAGCATGTGCGCTGATTCTCCTCAGATGTCGCGTCGCATCTTCCATCCTGTTTCTGCATACTTGGCAAGATAAGTTGCCAAGAAAGGCACATATTATGTTTAACCAGTATTTTTACACCGTCTTTAAAATCATTAGGGCGGTGAGGGCGTTTTCCATACGCGTTTGGCCTAATCATATGTCTACTTACGTCATGCGATTAGTCACCTAGTGTGTGCTGGTTAGAAAACGCCTCGTCTCCGGAGTAGGAGCTAATTGGTTCTCGAAAAAGAGTCAGTCGGTGGGGGCGGTACTAAAATGCTCCCAGGTTCGCGGTGATAGGCGAAAACGCGCAAATAAGTGGGTTGTTTCCACAGATTAGTCTCTGGTACTAGAATAGGTTCCTGGCGGTGGCGAAAGGCGCCTTTATGTGACGGTCACTTCAGCTAAGGGCAAACGTCTGCGGTTCGTATGTACCCTCGTTTCGGTCTTCTGAAGGAGGGAAGGCGAGACGTCAAGTCGGATGGACTGACGAATTGGGGATGTCGACAGTCGCTTTATAGTGGACTGTTAGCAATTCTAGCTTGCGGTGTTAAATTAAACGACGCAATGCCCATCGTGGCATGCGATTATTGATCCTTGCAGGTGCTGGCTGGTTGTTTCTGATCACAGCGGAGTATAAGTACAACAGGATGCACGCATATTCAGTTGTTTTTCGGCTGAGGAGCCTGAGTCCGGTGACGGGGCCGTCCGCCTCAGGCGGGGTATACAGTAGGCTGTGGCGACCAGAAAGTGACGTCTCGCTTCCCCTTTCGCTTCAGAGTAACATAGGGTTAGCATAGCGTAACCGTAAGACGCTTCGCCTTTCAGTAGGTCACAATCTCGATGTCCACGTCGGATGGGACCCATCAATTGGGATCCTACGCAAAAGGCACAGGCTACCGCACATGTCTCAACCTGCCGCCCTTTCGCAGTGTGTCCTGTGCAGAGCCACCTGGCGCTCTTGCCTAACTTTTGGCATAGGCCATGGGCGGCTGGGGGCAAAGAGGACCGCCTACTGGTGCTACTATGGCACTAGCCCGCCCACATGATTGTTAGACTGTAACACTGGGGAAACTTAGGCTAGCCACCGTTCTAGCTTGGAACGGGACGTTACAGGAAGGTCTGCGAAACCTTCGCGCTAAAAAAAAAGAAAAAAAAAAAAAAAAAAAAAAAAAAAAAAGAAAAGTAAAAAAAAAAAAAAAAAAAAAAAAAAAAAAAAGGCGAAATGCTAAGGAGGTTTCGGAAGGCAATACAGCAATATGACATCGTCCTTAGTGTGGCATATGGGAATTGGAGGTGATTGATCCTCTCTAAGGAATGGGCAGAAGTCTCGTGTCTGGACATCACGGCTCAAGGTCTATACCAGTGGACTTTACACATATGGGATCGCATTATGGTCTTAGCATATGGAAGCCCAGGCCTTGCTACGCGGTTCTCGAGTGATTCAGGCGAGTTGAATCGCTTGGCGCAGACTGCTCAGCGGCCACGCTGGTGGCTGCCAAAGGCTGACGAGGAACCAACAGTGTCTTGCTTATGGACTCTCTGGAGGTGGTTTTTGCTGAGGTCGGGAAACCTAAAAAAAAAAAAAAAAAACAGAAAAAAAAAAAAATAAAGGCCGGAGGGCCTCGGCAGTGCTCTAAAACTACCACGGCGTTTGAGGTGAGAACAGCAGGAGGATACGGCAGGCTTCCACACGAAGGCTTAGGAATCTACGGCGAATGTGTTATTATTTATGGGGTCGACCAGCCTCGCTAGCCCTAGTCATGATGTCTATTCAACGAGGTGGTTCGCACAGCGCATGGGCGGGGCCCGGGGGGAGGATGCAACACCAACTCTAGTTGAGTGAGTGCCTAACCTGAAGCGGGCAGGGGGTTCACAGCCTGTGCCTGATGAAGCTCTAGGGTGGATCGGCATCGGCACTAATCCAGTGGGCATCCACTCTGCTTCTTGAGAGCGCATTCGCCCATTCTCGGCGCGGCCTCCGTGACAGAGCAAAGTAGCTGGTGCTGAGGGTGCCTGAAGGCTTTGGGCGTCGGCGGTCTAACGTAAGCAGGCCAAAGGCTCGAGCAGGGATCAGTAGAGTGCATAACTAGGGCTGGGTATGCCTCCTCCTAGGTCAGCGCTTGGAGGTTCTACAGCCACCTTGCTCGCGCTGAAGAAGTAGCGGGAATCGGCTTGGGGTTTGCACGTAGCCGTGGCGCGGGGGCTTGCAGGGGTTACCATGGGAATCAGCCGGCCGAACCTAGTGCATGAATCGTTGACCAAATGTCGTGCAGGTCGCCCATACGGTCCTCGTGATGAGGCCGAATGCTCAGACAGAAGCAATAAGTCGTCATTGAAGAGGAACTTTCAGCTCAAGTCCGCACAAAGTAGACGCGCTAAAAGTGCTCAAAATGGGGCCTGGCTGTAGTGGGCGCGTGAGGGCACGGAGAGTCAAGATCACCACGAGGGTATATAGAGGGGGGGGTCCGATGGAGGTATTTACGTCTTCTCTTTCTCGCTCCCCTTAAGTAACGCTGACGACGGCTGGTCATGCTCATGCAACGACCTCCTTGCTAGTGTCGTGTTAGGGCAGCGATTGGCAGAGGGCGACTACTGAGGCTTTAAGGGTGGAGGAGACGGCCTTGTGCTCGGAACCCTTGCTGGGTCATAAAGGACAGCACACACGCGATTTGCTAAGGAAGACATCTTCGGAAATAGGGTCTTCTCGGCGATAAGAACACCACTCAACGAACAGGTTCCACTTCAAGTGTAGGCGTGTCTCGTAGACGGTGCTCATGCTGAAGTGATGGTGTCAACTACCTCTTGGGTAGGCCACTCAGAACCTCTGCGTCCAGTCCAGGGACCGGACATGAAGTTCCTTAGAGTATCTGGACGTGAGAGGGGGTGCCTAAGGTTGCCCCGTCCTGGTGCAGTAAATCCTTCCTTCGGGTCTCATAGGAATCGGTCCTAGGAGGGGCCTGTCGCAGAGGAGCATTAGTTCCGGGAACCAGGTCAGAGTGGGCCAATATGGCGCCACAAGCAGGACCTTCTCCTTGTCCTCCCTGACCTTGCACAGTAACTGTGCCAGAAGGCTCACTGGGGGGAAATGCATACTTGCGAAGGCCACGCGGCCAGCTATGTGCCAGAGCGTCCGTGCCGAGTGTACCGTCGGTCAGGGCGAAGAACAACTGACAGTGAGAGGTTTCTGGAGAAGCAAAACAGGTCTACCTGAGCGGCTCCGAAAACGTCCCCAAACCAGCTGAACCGTCTGGGGATGCAGTCGCTATTCTCGACTGGGAGGGCTACAGCTCGGGAGCAGCTCAGTCGCTGCTCGTTTGAGCGAGCCCATGAATGGAACAGGGCACGAATCGACTTCACGATGCTTCTGACTCAGAGGAGGAGGTGGTTGGCGTGCGAGTTGCGATACCAGCACGGGAGCGGGGCACGAGTCCACTCTTGTCGGTTGTATGTGTATCGCAAGTCGGTTGGCTTTGTTGTCGTCTGCTAGACTATACATGCTTGCCTGCGTAGCAGCCGCTTTGAGTGGGCTCGGGCCGGGCTAAGTGGCACTGCAGGCAACTCGAGGGCAGCGCAGTGCAGTTGGGGGCCCCGGCGTCGGCATGAACCCTTTCCCTGACAACCTGCCTTAGTCTTGTTGTAAGTGGCCCGCTCCATCGGGTGGGTTGAGGCATTCGTCGTGCAAAACCACAGAATCCAGGGGGATTGAGACGCGTGCTGCCAGTTGTCACTCAAGGGCCTCGGAGAACGGCAAGGTCTGATCGGCACTGGTGAAGTTTTGGCGCAGGCCCTGATTGTAACTTGGACCTGCGAAGGTGCCACGCCGTATGCACGCCGCACGACTGCGTGTACATCGGCCAATGGAGCCATTGCTGCAGCGGATCTGCATATGGAGCAGCCACCCTCAGTGCATTACTGCCCAGCCGTAGCTGCGCATATTGCCCTTCAGGACGCCTGTTCGAACTGTTTCAGGTTGGATCAGCGTGCCCAGGACTCAGCCTGTCTCTGCTGCTTAACCGAGTCCCCTCGCATACCAGGGTAAAGGAGATGCTGCTGCGTCGGGGAGGAGTTTGGGGCTCTTTCCCAAGTTGAGACCGCGAGAGCCCAACAGGCTGAGGTTGAGAGGCACGCAAATCCGGCTGGTCGTACAGCAACTGAATCCTGGACTGCTTCATCGGGTAGTTTAGAATTTCGAATGGCAATCATGTTCTCTTCAAGGGAACAAGGGTACCGTTCTGCGGTAACTTACTGAAAGACACGGGGCAAAACAGAGGACTAGCCCGGAGGGGCATGGACGCCAATCGTACTGATTATAGCTCGTTCTCTTACGACGCTGAACGCACAGCAATGGTCCTGTGTGCGGAAGGGTCGACATATGAAGTAGCGCAAGTCCTCTCAGGTCGAGTCGGGGGCGTTGCAAACCATTCTGGCGCGGAGCGATCCCCCGAATATCGGCGTTCGCATGCTATCAATCATCTTGACCAGGGATAACCGGTGAGGGGCTCGCTGGGGGGGGGGTGGTCGGTTCTAAGTACACGTCAGGTTCCAAGATTTGTCGTAACCCACTCTGCGCTCATTGAGTACAATCAGAAGTATGAGCTGTAAAATCCCCCGTCTTCATATAGTCTGAGGGAGGCCCGGACTGGCTACTTCGGCATCCATTGCGCCAGTAGGACTGGCGACCAGGTCGCTTAGCGTCTCCAGCAGGGTCAAGCCTAGGATCCATCGGCGCGCCTTCAGCTGTGTGTAATGCGGATTCCAGCTGAACTTGGGGGGACGGGCGCGGGCGACTTGAATTGCATAGGCTTGCAGAGCCTGACGGTCTGATGAGCTCATCGAGACTTGTCTGGGTAGCTCAAGCGCTCATGGGCTGGCTCAGACACTGCGCGCTAGTAGGCATCCAAAACGAAACTTACAGGGGCTACCATCGATTGGGGGCTATGCGCGGTAAATGCAGGGTACGCGCTGCCCGAGGGCGGCTCCGTAATCCAGGGTCATCTGGGGGGGAGGGGGTTCAAAGGGGTGGGGGGGGGGGCGGGGGGGGGGGGGGGGGGGGGTGTGGGGGGGGGGGGGGGGGGGGGGTCCTTAGGTCGTGGTCTGGTGTGATGTAACCAACAGCTGACGGCCTGCGTGTGCCGACGGCAGAGGGTGCGTGGTTAGCTTCGCGTGTTGTCGTCCTCTCCGATCGCCCTGCACATGCATGGCTCACTAGGCGATTAGAGGTAGGGTGATATAGTGATACGTTCATCTGAGATCAGTGCGTCACATCCAGACTCCCGGTCGTCCCCTCTGGTAGCGCCAAAGAATAATAATTTGGCTCTGGAATTTGGGTGACCACATCAAAAAAAAAAAAAAGACCGAGACCACGAGGGTCAGTGTGGAAAAAGATATGAAGAATGATTCTCAACTGCTGCCTCCCAGAGTGATGTATTTCGCTATCCTCTCTGGGAGGAAGTGGTGTGGGGCTTACCCTCTTCCTTTGAAGATCACGTGCCTGCTGCCATATCTCTCTGGTCTCCCAGTCTCCGGCCCTCTATGTCTCTCTCTCTCTGTGGCTCACTAGTGTCTTCCGGCTGGCGTCGGCGGCTCCAGATCGGCACAGGCTGTGCTGAGGCCACGGCACTCTTGTTATTGGCGGTGGCAGTTGGGGTCGTGTTCCTCAGCGACGGGCAGGGGCAGTCTGCACGGCGCGAGGCAGGATGTACCTGTATGGCCTCATGTCTGCTTTGTGTCAGCGGAGAGCGGCGGCTGGCAGAGTTCTTCACGCGTGTTTGGCCGGAAAGGCCGGCGTCATGGGCGACGTGGGCTGTTCAAGAATAGTGTCTTGTCGCATGCTCGCGGGCAGGGTGTCTAGCTCATTTTCAGCACCAGAATTGCGCTCCCTAGAGCCCTATGCCATAGTGGACGTCGCCATGACCAGAGACCAGCGGGCCGTAAGCCTTCGTTCGCTCGTGGCAGCGAGGTCCGGCGGCCCTCGTGGGGCAAGTCGCGGCTCAGTGTCTCTTGGGTCCTGGTGGCACCTTGTCAATGCACGCCGTAAGGGCGTGTAAGCGGAGAGCAGGCTTCTTCCTGGCGCACATGTCATATAGGGGCATCGGCTTGGCCAGTCGAGTACCCTACAGAAAGGGCATATCCATTATTTTCTGGAATTCGCAATTCAGGCATATGCTACAGTCCCGGAGGAGAGCGGCGCAGCCGAATCTTCCTCTCCAGAAAACTCTGGCTCACCCTCCAATGCTGCAACCGACATCTGATCGCCGGGGGGAGCCTCGAAGAAACAGGTGTTACCCACCTGGAGGGTCCAGCCTGCTCTTTTTGAGAGCTTTCTGGGGCTGTTGGCGAAGTGCCGGGCGGGAGTTTTGGACGGGCTATTCTCCCGAGGGGAATTCCTTCACACGATGACCGTTAAGACGCCTATCGTCGCGCTTTTCACGGCGCGCTCATAGTAAAAAGGACGCCCTCCGCGGCTGGCCAGGCCAGCGGGAATGCCCAGATCTATGGCAGTTGCTTAGCTGAGGGCACTGCGGCCAGATTCCCGACTCCTTTGGCTAGGAGTAACTGAGTCCAGGTTCGGCAACTCTCTCGAGAATGGTCTATGGACCAAGCCCGGCCTGCATGGGAGCATGGTGAAGTTCCCTGCAGGCGAAGCGCACCCTCAGGCGTAGCTTCATGCCAGGCGACGAGAGTGCTAGCGATGCGGTGACCATTCACGCCAGCGGCATAGGTCATGCGACTTCTCATCGGCAAAACGCGCGGGTGCGGGTGATTACTTGTCTATAGGGCCGCAAGACCGGACACAAAGTCGTCGTTACAGAAGACGTAACGTCAAGTTTTGTCGCAGCGCACTCATCTTTAAAAGACGCACACCGAATTGCTCTTTTAGGGAAAAGGCTCTTTAAAACAAAAAGCGGTGTCTGAGAGGCGCACGAGGGGTATATGATCACTGCAAATCACAAACCAGATGGGGTAGTGAGGCGCCTGATGTGTGTCGAGCGCCGCACTCCGAGCACGGGAATACCACCACAGCTCGCGGAAATGCCGTGCCGCCAACAACGAAGATCGTTCAACCAAGAGGGCGTGGGCGCTGAACTCAATTTCGCTCAGTCTTCTTCTGCCTCAGTAGTAGGTAGTCAGGAGCCGAACGATTGATCGATGCAGGGAATCATGTGCTGGAACCCCGAAGTCTGAAAAGCTGATATGGCGCCTGGACACTGGCTGCCTACTTATACTCACGCTGTGAACAGCAGCAGCTGGATGCAATAATCGCATGCCAATGTGCATTGGCTCGTTTAGTTTACACTCGAAGTAGATTGGTCCCTCTAAGCGAGATCCCAATTCGATAAAAAAAAAAGAAAAAGAGAGTTGATAACCGACTGAAAGGGAACCAAGTTTGCAGCCAGTCTTCCCATTTATCTCAATGGTATTTGCTTGGGTAGAACCAGGAGGTATACAATTTTAAATTCACAATTTGATCTTTGCTCATGGCAGCTCATGGTCAGATCTGCAACCAGGTTGTTTTGAGCCAATCACCTGAGCTGTAAATGATGAGACTAATTACTCTGGAGTCAGTGGAAAATTATGTCATGGGAAGACAGATTGGGTGTTTGCCACCACAAGGACAAGCACGATTTTCTTTTTCTGTTGGAGTGAAAATTACATTTACTGTGGTCTCTTATTTATCTCTATATGGAAGTAGTGTTGTAGTTTACTTCCATGTTCATGCACTGTATCTGATACCTTATTGGATCAAAAATACTGTACAAATAGTGAAATATTGTTACAATTTAAAATGGCTGTTTTCTTTTTTATTATATTTTAAAATGTCATTTATCCCTCTGATGGCAAAGATGAAAGGTTATCTGCATCCCAGGCTATTGTCTTTGCAGTGTTAGGCACTGATCCTTCAGAAATGGCCACACAACGGTTTTTAACATTGACGATTATAAGAACCCTTTTTTAACGCAATTGTTCACATTAATTGAGCACCAAATCAGGATATTCGAATGATGATAAAGAAATGTAATGTTCCTCCTCACGTCTCTTATTGAGGAACTGGTGGGGTCTCATGCTCCAGTGATCTGGATGGGTTGAAAGCGCGAGGGATGTTATCGGTAGGGTCTCCGGGGGAGGGAGTGGATCTCACCATGTAAAGCGTCCGGAATATCAGCTGCCCACACGACACTCGTGTATCGGGGGCTGGCTGAGGGACAACAGCCCCTTAGAATCAGACAGCCGGTACCACCAGAGTGTATCGGGCCTTCTCATCGAGGCCACACGACCCAGTGATGCAGGCAGTTATGTGTGTGAGGTGTGGAACAGCTTCGGGAATGCCAAAGTGGTCGGACGGCTGGTGGTTAAACGTAAGATATCTTGTGACAGTATTTAACCATCTATTACAACATCTGAACGATCTAGCTTTTTCAGAGGTTTGTATTTAAACTTTTCATGAAAAGTCCCCTTTGACAGATTCAATCTTGGCAAATCTTTTCACTGTTGTTTTGCAAACCAAAACTATTAATGTAAATGATACCTTTAAGCGATTACAATTTAAATTGTGTTTGCTGTGTGCCAAGAAATTTAAGTTGAGCATCATTAGTCAGCACACAAGTGTGAATGGGCTGCTATTAGCTAACAAGTCTTTACTTGCTGCGTTCAGTCCAAAGCAGTGCTTAGTATTTAGTATTTTCTGTTTTCAGTTCATTTTTTAGTTTTTGTCATTTTGATGTGCTTTTGCCCTATATATAGTCTATTAAATCCCTGACCACAAACCAGTCATAGGGATGCGCGCACCATAACAAGATTTATACATTATCTGAAAGCTGAATAAATAAGATTTCCGTTGATGTATGGTTTATTAGGATCGGACCATATTTGGCTGATATACAACTATTTGAAAATCTGGAATCTGAGGGTGAAAAAAAATCCAAATACTTCGAAAACCACCTTTAAAGTTGTCCAAATTAAGTCCTTAGCAATGCATATTACTAATCAAAAATTAAGCTTTGATATATTTACAGTAGGAAATTTAAAAAATTTAATGGAACTGATCTTACGTAAAGGGGTCCAGACTGATATGATGCTGCTAAAAAAAGAACATTATTTTGTGTATTTGTGTAATGAAATGTGTTTATGCGGTTTAATGTTAAAAAAAAAACATTATTTTCCACTACTGTACATTATTGTTTCTCCTCTATGCCCCGCCTTTCTGAATGTGTCGATTTTTACAAAGCTCATCTTTCTAAAAAAGCGAGGTGTGCTCTGATTTGTCAGCTATCCAGTGCGTTGTGATTGTCCGGATTCCTCAAGCGTGAGACGGAAATGTTACCCCCCTCACCATACTATGATGCCGTGTCAGGCCAGAGCGATGATTCAAAAACAATAAAACCCATTATAAACAAGGCATTTGTTGCATCCATGGGGACATAATTATAGCTGATTCTATAGGGGCCATACTGCCATTTTCCCAGGACTCGTCCTGCCAGGGATTTCTATATTGGCCTAAATTCTAGGGTTTTGGCTTTGTTTGCGTGTGCAGACCGATCGGTGTATGACATCAAAATACCATATAGATGGTTCCTTATGCTTTCAAAATGTTCTCGAGGTATTTTGATGTCATACACCCATCGGTCTACATGCAAACAAAGCCTAAACCTAGATATTTAGGCAATATAGAAATCCTGGCAGAAGTCCTGGAAAAATGGCACGTATGGTCACCCTAAATTATAATGCTTAACTGTCTTTTTACGCTTTGCGTTTGCATTGCATCGTGTGCCGCGTAACATAAACTCTGTCTGCATTTGTTGATCGAGAAATACAACAACAGTGCTACTCTACTGCCCAACTCGCGTTTGAATCATCAGGGCAAGTCTTTAAATGAAACGATCAGTACTGTGAGGTCCAGACTGCCGGCATTGTAGTCTACTCCTCCCATGATCATAACACATTCTCCATAAAATTGCTGCACACATCTGCATATTTTGTTTACCTATTCGGCAACACGTGTTGTTAATACTATAACTTACCACTGATTTGTATACCAACAAAGTAGTTTTTCGCTTTCACACCGAACGAACCACAGCAGCCCTAGCGTGAGGGAAGCCCCGCTTCAGCGTGCGCCTGCGAGGCCGGGCTAGAGTGAGCTGATCAGCGTGCTCGGACTGCGCGCCCCCGGCAGGCTCCGCGATGCAGCGGCACACAGTGACGACCCCTCGAGGGCTGGACTCTCACGTTTCGCACGGTGAAAGTTTGATGTGATGTACCCTAGCGGACCACACTGTCGCTCTAGGCATGACTAGCTGATACGTCCTCTTGTTGGAGACCACACAAAGGTTAGTTTCGCGTTCAACAACGATCCTCACAGCGCCTTCCCATTACATGCTTGTCACGCGTCAACGCATACTACAGCGAGAATCAAAGTTACTCCATCTTTCTTTGCGTGAACATTTGGTCGGCGTTATGCAAATCTTCAAACATAGTGACGTAGATATGTTGGGGGCGTGTTAGAACAAGCCGTTTGAAGGTAGTATGGCTGCTGCGCATGAAACGTCGCTGATAAGCAAAAATGTCTCCTGTTAGATTTGAGACTTTAGTCGTTGCAACTTTACAGATCTTCTTTAAGCACCAAGAGCGCTTGTAACACCCCAAAGAGAAAGGAAAACTTGAAATCGCATCATAGACCCCTTTAATATCCTATATTTTGGCATAAAAGAAAAATCGATCATTGTGACCCACACAATGTATTTTTGGCTATTACTACAATATACTGTGCGACTTATGACTGTTTGTGGTCCGGTCACTTTTATCTTTGGTTCTGTTAATATACTTTTTTTATATATTTTTTCACAAAAATGTCTTGTTGTACAGTTTTAGGCATGTACTACCCGGATCCAAAGTTTGGATTATTAATATTCTCAGACACTCCACATTTATTGTATATAAT
Organism: Sinocyclocheilus anophthalmus; assembly: GCA_018155175.1. NCBI lineage: Eukaryota > Metazoa > Chordata > Actinopteri > Cypriniformes > Cyprinidae > Sinocyclocheilus > Sinocyclocheilus anophthalmus. The sequence goes on from JADLZN010005092.1 coordinate 153,644, forward strand.
ATCAATTACAATACCGTGTTTCCAACACTGTCGACAATTAATAAACAGGGGAAAATAAGCTAGGAGGAAATAACTTAGAAACTCAGTTGCACCTGGTCCGGGTATCTCCACTTGCTTACAACAAACGCACAGATGACTACCATGGTGGGGTTGTCATACAAAGATGATGGCCTAGCATTGTGAGGATAAGTGATGAGTGTAGTCAATATTCAGCCTGACTTTAGACATAAGTATTTATAACTGATATTTATTGTTGGCTATGGATGTGGATTTCATCTTCCCCCATAGCCTCTGACAAGCAGCTGTTGTGTTGATCCCTCCTCAAGGGTAGAGGTAGGCCGGGGGTATCCAAGTGTGGTGTGCCTCGGCTTGGTTTCTGCCGTTTGTTGACTCACCTCTTGACTGGCTCTGACGAGTAGAATCCCCTGGTAGCATGATGGATGAGAAAATCTATCCTGGTATAACTTTACGTGAATAACGGGCTCCAACACGAGAACCGGTGATTGAAGAAGGCCACGAGCGTGGAGAGCGTATCCGTGCTTTGCTCGAAATGCAAATTATGTCCCCCCACGACGTTGATTTCAGTTCGTCTCTGGAAGGTAAGCCCTTTCTTCGTTCCACACTTGAAGGAAGCTTAAAAGAAATTGTGTTTTGGTTAGTATCTCATTACTAAAAAGTACACGTAAATGATGATGTTTTTAGTAAAACGTTTTGCGAAACTAACTATTCAGATTCCTGTTACTACTTGTTTAATTCACGTTACTACTTCCGTTCTGGTCCATTTCTTTGTCAATTATTTGAAAACGTCTCGCGCTCTCTACCCAGAGCAGTTATGTGTTCTTTCTCACATAATTGATTGAATTTAATTGAATTCAGTATCGAAGGTACAATCATAAGCATTGAGGAATACTACATGTCAACAACACGAAAATTGTTTTTTGGGCATCATATCTTATTTCTGTTTGTCCATTGCCAGTGTTAGCATCTATGTGTATCTACATATATTATCTTTTATACTAGTATAAGTTGTTATTACTTTAAAGGAACAGTCCACCCAAAAGTGAGAAATGCTTAACCTTCATATCCTTCTAATGTGCTCTGTGTTTTTGTAGACTTGCTGAGGACGCTGTGGGTTACTTTAATTTTTTCAAGCCATGCGCCTACAAAAGGTCTCACTAAATACGTGTATCACTCCAACTCCTTTGTGACTTCATGTCGGTATAGTCCTTAGCATCTCTAACCGTACTTGTGTGCATACATGAGGTACTTTTAACTGCGATCAGCGCCCGTGCCTTGTGGATTAGTGGCTGTTTGCGCCGTTCGTAGAGCGCAATATTCGTTTGGCCGCGTCAGCGCTGGCGCGTGGCTCGTTCAATTGAGCCGGTGGCCGCTGAATCGTAACATCGCGCTGTTGTCATCCACTTTCCTGCATTGTCTTTCGGCCATATGTATGGCTAACCTAAACTCCGCTTCGACTGCCCCCCTCGCTCATCTAGTCAGGTGTGCTTTCAAGCCGGCTGTTTATAGATGCTGTGGAACTATAACGTCACTTTGTATGCCGATCGGCTGTGTTAGTAGCGGGTGGCCACCATCCTTATAGCACCCATAACTCTTAGGTGAAGCGGGCTCTTGAGCGCCCCCTGGTGCTGGTCTGGCAGTACAGGGTCCAGACAAACACGCTTCCTCCTCCATTCTGTAACGAATGGATCCTTCTGATCCTGAGTCAAACTAAAAAAGATTTAATTTATACACTTCCAATACGACTTTGCCGAAGACTAGGTTTTGGGGTCCTTAAGGTAAGTTGTTACCCACGCTGATATATGGGCAATTGTTCTACGTCGCTGCATCTTTCTGGGATTACGTTTGAATTTAGCTAGTAATTTTTGATTGCTGTGTTAAAAAAACTCGGGCGCTGTCGTTATGGGGTGATTGGGTCTGGCGTGAGTTTTTGGCGAGGTTTGATTCCGCTGGTCTCCCACCTCTCCGTCATCGGGGGGGTGGAGGCGCTACTGCTCAGACTCTGGCTCTAAACGAATCTCTACTGCTCAGACTCTGGCTCTAAACGAATCTCTACTGCTCAGACTCTGGCTCTAAACGAATCTCTACTGCTCAGACTCTGGCTCTAAACGAATCTCTACTGCTCAGACTCTGGCTCTAAACGAATCTCTACTGTGCAGACTCTGGCTCCAAACAAATCTATACTGCGCAGACTCTGGCTCCAAACAAATATCTACTGCGCAGACTCTGGCTCCAAAAGAATCTCTACTGCGCAGACTCGGGCTCCAAACGAATCTCTACTCCAAACGAATCTCTACTGCGCAGACACGGGCTGCAAACGAATCTCTACTGCGCAGACTCAGGCTCCAAACTAATCTCTACTGCGCAGACTCTGGCTCCAAACGAATCTCTACTGCGCAGACTCTGGCTCCAAACGAATCTCTACTGCGCAGACTCTGGCTCCAAAAGAATCTCTACTGCGCAGACTCGGGCTCCAAACGAACCTCTACTGCGCAGACTCTGGCTCCAAACAAATCGCTCTGGCTCCAAATGACGTAATTTACTCAAGATGGCAGTGGCCATACTGAGGTGCTTTGGCTTCACTTTTCTATAGTGGAAGGAAGTGGAGACGCATCGTCCATCTTTTTTTTTACAGTCTATGGTTAGCATCGCACTGGTTCCCTCAACAAAAACCCAATAGAATTGTTCCATAGGCTTTTGGATTATCGCAGAAAATAAGCTCTGTGTTCAGTCATAGTTCATAAAACGTACACGTTTTGTCCATCAAGATAATCTTCACAAAATAATATAACTTTTATGAATCCTGAAGCCAAAATAAAAGCGCCAGAACTTAAAAGCTAAACTTAGGCTATAAACAAGCTACACCACCACGGTCGCTCGCCTTCAGCGTCACCACCACCATGCTCCCGACAACTTTTCAAACTAATTTTGAACACGTTTAGTGAAAAGGATTTACTCTGTATATGAATTTTAATCCACGCTACATGAACCTTTTCATATAAACTGGAATAAATACAAAACTAGAGCCAAACTAAAACTGAAATGAGACATTAGTAATAAATAGTATAGTGAATAATTAAATAATCATTACTAAAGGACATATGAAAGCACGTATTTCTGTACATTTCGAAATAAGGTGCATTAAAAGTCAATAAATCCTTGATTAATATGAATATTTTAATTAAAAACGTGTCTCCACGTACTATTCAATAAAATTCTAGTGCATTTAATCTATTAAATAACAAGAGTGAGCGAGTTTTTGGATATGGTAAAATTAAACTTATTTTAGTGAATAAAGTAACATTTCAGCTATCATTCTGTTAGGGTGGGTACACAAAATGTTATTTTATCCTTGCTTCTTGAAAATCCTCAATCTGTATGCTTCGTAACAGCTTCATGTGGCCGTAAACATTTAATTTTAACGTGGCTTAAAGCACTAGGCATCGTTAAGTTTAACTTTCACGTGTGACTAGCCATTAAATGTGGTGTTACATGGACTAATCATATGAGTTTCCTTAAGCGGTGGGAACCAGAGTCTTCGCATCAGTAGGAAATACTGATCATTTCTGCTACAGAGCATTTCCATCTGAAGACTTGTGGTTCATTTCGGGGCAAAGCCAAAAAACATTTTCAATGACATATAAATGCGGGAATCTATTAAGTGTTATTCTAACAATGATTGTACTATAATTATACCCTACTATTGAAAATCTGTAAATTGATAACTACTGTTTGGCGTGATGACGTTTTATGTCTCCGACCGCGCCTGTAGTCCATACTGGCAACTTGTGTAGCAACCGCGTTTTTAAAGAGGTCATATGATGCTTTTTAAAAGATCATTAATTTGTGTATTTGGTGTAACAGAATATGTTTTAATGCTTTAATGTTCAAAAAACACATTATTTTTAAAATTCTGTACATTATTGTAGGTCCTCTATGTCCTCTCTCAAACGCTTCGTTTTCTACTAAGTCCCCCCTTCCGACAAGCGCAGTCTGCTCTGATTGGCCAGCTGACCCAGTGCATTGTGATTTGCCGAACACCGCAAACACTCATCGGAAATGTAACGCCCCTTAACATAATAGCGAGCTTCATCTTTCAAAATAAATGAAAAAAAAGGGGAACAGAGTCTCGTGACAGACACAGCGATGAAGCCCCCTCTCTCTCTCTCTCTCTCTCGCGCTCTCTCTCGGCTCTGACTCGCTCGCTCAGTACGCTCACTTGCTCCTCTCTCATCTCGCTTATCTCGCTCTCTCGCCCTCTCGGCTCGCTCGTGCTCTCGCTCTCCTCGCCTCGCCGTCGCCGCACATACACACACACACACACACACACCGATGCTCAAAAACTCCGCATTTGAACAGTCAATAGCAAATACTTAACTAATAACAAAACATACTTACAGTAGCAAAGTCAGAATTACCTCCTCTCCTAGGTTCATGAAACGGTCGTCCATAAAATGCATTGCTGTTCTGTTGTAAGTGATCTTAAAGATTCCTAAATGCATCTACTTTCGGAAGGCCAAATAAGTGCTTTTGCTTTCGCCTAGAAACACGCAGCGTCTCTCTGACATGGCTGCTTCAAAACTAACTGTGTTTACTGAAGCCACGCCTTCTTTCTTTGCTTGCACATTTGGGCGCATTATGCAAATATTTCCACATTAGTGAGGTAGATATGTGGGGGCATGATAGAACGAGCCGTTTTAGTGGGGGGCGGAGCAGATTCTGGGTGAGCTTTGATAAAGAATATCTCTTTTGTTTTGAGAGTTTAGTCTTTGCAACTTCAGGGATCTTATCTATGCACAATCAGCTTGTAACACTTCAAAGAGAAAGGAAAACTTGAAATCGCATCATATGACCCCTTTAAGAAATGTAACAGTTTTAAAAAATCACGAGAGGGGGTAACTGGGGTGTTTTATGTCGTAGAATAAAACGTGAAAGTATCTTGAGCCTGTGTGAACCACACACCTTATTTTAGGGATTTAACCAAAATCCCATAAAAAAAACCCATTGACTATGGGACGATGTGCTAAAATGCTAACTCGCTTCCGGGTTTTTGCCTACAAAGTGACATCATAGTTCCACCACTCTATTGCTGTAGATATGCAATGCAGAGAGACGTATACGCAACGCCCTCTTCTGGAGACGGGGCGGGAATATGCAGCTTATTTGCATTTAAAGCGATACTCTCCAAATCAGCTCTTTTTTAGACACACCCCAAAAATGACATTTTCCAGCTGATATAATAAATGATCTGTTGGGTATTTTTGGGCTGAAACTTCACAGGTACATTCTGGGGACACCCAAGACCAAAATTACATCTTGTAAAAAGGGGGATATTATGTCCCCTTTAATGCATGTTGGATTAACAACGCCCCTCCCCCAAATCTCAGTTATGCAAATGAACATGGTTGACATTTATAAATGAATTTACTTTTTTAAACCATTACTTCAACTGCTATTTTTATCTAACCAGCCGCCGAACCACACACACATGATTGTAGGATATCATAGAAAATGAAGGGTACATCTAGGTGGATTTCAAAAGTCAATCAGATAAAGGCATCTTAGTGGGTAGAATGTTACACAAACATTGGACTCGGGAATGGAAATTGTGGAGCATATGTGTAACTGTAACTGTGCATGTGTTTTAATAAACCCTCTGCTGGACTACTGCTACTCAGCCCTGCAGCTGAAAAGATTTGTTGCTTCAGCTTGGTTGCTGAGGCAACTGTCTCCTATTGCCACAAAACTGCATAAAGAGGATATTGATCATCTATAATGATGTAAAAAAAAAATTAAAATAAAAAAGCCAGGATGATCAGAGAGTAAGGATTTCAAAAGCAGTAAGCCTGAAAACACAGCTGTATCTTGTTAAGTGCCATGCTATAGGAAAACGGCTGAAAAGATTGGCAAGAAATGTCTGGCTAGGTCTAGTGTTGTTGCTTTTTCATTGTCTGTTATTTATTGTGAATGTGAAGATGTAGTTTCATAATCTTTTTTATAATAATTCATGATCTTTCTGTGTTTTGTGTAAGGATTTGTTCACCTATGGTATAGCTACATGCATCTTTTGCTTAATTCAGACATTTTATCATAAAATATTTGAAAATATTCAAAATATGCAAAACGGGCCGAATCTGGTACCTTGTTGCAAAGCCTGCTGGTTTCTTTCTTTCTTTCTTTTCTCAATGACTTTACAGTTACATTTTACATTTCAAATGTATACTGGACTGTGTTTGGTCTTTCTATTTGCATACTTAATTTTATTTCCATGTATTGTCAACAATTTATTGTCCACTTGCACAGGAAAGTGAATGTTGTTGCCTCCAGTACTGCATGTGCTTTCACTGTGTGTGCTTTGTGTACCTAATTAGATAACACTTAACACTTACACTTAATGTAAAAGTTCACCGTTTACATTGTGTTAGCATCTACTGTACCTTACTGTACTTTATTTAGGTTTTGCAGGTGTGTAATATAGTATTTTGGACATATTATTGTACATCTGTCATGTTAGCGTTGCCCTTTGACCCATATGACCTAATAACAAGCAATTAATGATTAGGAAAAGCATTTATTCAGGTGTTGGTAAACTATTTAACCAAAAAGACCATTTAAAAAGATCCGCTCAAGCCACAGTAACACCCCCCACCCAACCCACCCCCCAAATAAGTTGGTTATGATTGTCTCTTTGTCAAAAATGAGACATATTTAAGAATATTTAAAGCACATTTCATACACAGAATTACTTGCTAAAGATACTTTTTATTTGTTTTTTTTTTTTTGTTTTTTCCCCCCCCCCCGTATTTTTTAAACGTATTTTTTTGTGCATTTATGCAGCTAATAATTAAAACATAAAAATGTGAAATTAAAATTGTTCACCTTTTATGACAGATTAAATATTTAGTTAATTTATTTATTTAGTGACATCTCAAGAAAATGTAATTTGAAATGTGCTCAGCAATCACAGCTAAATGTCAAAGATCATAATTTTGGATGTTTTCTGAAAGCTTAAACTGAAATAGTAAAATATTGCATTATACTTTTGAAGAATTGTCATGCAGCTCTTTTCTATGCAGCATCAGTTTAAGAATAACCATAGTCAAGCTCCAGAAAAGGAAGGAAATAAAATGCATATGTGACCCTGGACCACAAAACAAAAAAAATAAGGGTAAATTTTTCGAAATTGAGATTATAGATCATCTAAAGCTCCATAAATAACTGCCATTGTGTATGGTTGTTATGATATTTGGTCAAGATAAATAAAATCGAATTGAAAATCTGAATCTGAGAGTCAAAAATCTAAATATTGAGAAAATCGCCTTTAAGTTGTCTAAATGAATTCTTAGCAATGCATATTACAAATCAAAGTTATTTTGATATATTTACAGTAGGAATTTACAAAATATCTTCATGGAAAAATGATCTTTACTTAATGTCTTTTTAAGCATTAAAGAAAAATCTATATTTTTGACCCATACAATGTATTTTGGCTATTGCTACAAATATACCTGTGCTACGTACTTATGACTGGTTTTGTGGTCCATGATCACATATTTAAGTTGAATATTTACCGTAAACTCTATAACGCCAAAAATCCCCCCTTTTGGCCCCCTCAAATGATATTTCTTCATTCGACATACATAAAATAATTTGACTACAACCTTTACAAGAAAAAATGCTGTTTGGTCATATCTAGCAGATGTGAATGACACTTCACTGCAAGCTTTTCAGTAAATAATGACTTTAATTTTAGTTAGTTTAATCACACACAATATCACTCATAAATAGGGTGGCCATATGTGCCGTTCATACGGGACACGCCCTGGCCAGGATTTTTATATTGCCTAAAACATCCAAAGTAGTTTGACCAATAACATGCAGGTATTGTATATAATCGACCAATCGTGGCGCGTGAGAAGGTGAGATCTACAGAGAACGATCAAAGCGATGCAAATACGCACACGTGTTTGTTCGTTCATTCGTTCGATTTGAAGCGTCGCTGTGCACCGATCATTAAATGACACCAAAGTACCGCGAGAGCGATTCGAAATCATAAGGAGCCGTCTGCTCTGCTCTCTATAGCTCTCGTGAATGTCATACAACGATCGATCTACACAGTGCAAACAGCCAAAACCTGGATATTTTAGGCAATAAAGAAATCCTGGCAAGGGTGCGTCCAGTAAAAATGGCCCGTATGATCACCCTACTCAAAAATCTGTCAAATCTGTCTTCCACTTCTCTAGACGGGACTCCAAAAATCCTCTCTGCCTTCAGCGAGAAGGTGGTGAGCCCGAATGAGCCCATATCACTGGTGTGTCACGTGAAAGGAACCCCCCTCCCCACCATCACCTGGACGTTGGACGACGACCCTGTCATCAAAGACAGCAACCACCGCATGGATCGCATCATCACCACGGAAGGCCACGTGCTCAGCTACCTGAATGTGTCTCACACACAGGTCACCGATGGGGGCGTCTATCGCTGCACCTGCAACAACTCGGCCGGATCGGTCTCCTACCAGGCTCGAATAAACGTAAGAGGTGCTTGTCAGATCAGCTCCTCAAAAACACCCACACCACACCACAAGCACACACAACAATTTCACGTTTGTCCGGAGATTGTCTGTATTCTATATGAAAATTGGAGTTAGAAGGAGAATTTTATTGTTTTAGGTTGTAGTTGCAGTGCAGCCTCCTAAAAGGTACGTTCTCATTGTCAACAGCTTGCCGCAAGAAAGCAACTTGAAGTGATTTATTTTCAATGAAATTTGGCACTTTGAAAAAGCACGAGCAGTGACCATTGATGGCACAACAAAGAGCAGAGTTTAACTTCATGCAAATGAGAGTGTGGACACAACCGGCAGGAGTGAAGGCAGTAGAGCTCTTGTGATCCACCTCCTGATGGAGTTAGAGATTGCAGTCAAATAGGAATGCATAGTATAGAGCAAGAGTGTCCAATCCTGCTTCTGGAAGGCCGATGTCCTGCAGAGTTTAGCTCCAAACATGCCAGCGTACTTGCCTGGAAGTTTCTAGTGAGCCTAAAGACCTTGATAAGTTGGTTGTTATGTTAGGCCAGAAAAAAATGACAAAAGATTTAGGTTTTGATGTGACCAATTCAACCAAATGACATATCATAATTTTCACTGAGTTGAAACGGTATCAAATGCTATTTGCACTTAATGCAAATAGCCTCTGCCTAATTTGGAAAAGAATGGGAATGAATGGTAAATACATGAATGAGAATGGTAATGGTTAGCTATTTGGAAGTATGATAGACTTCCTTGGTGTGAACACACCATTTAGTTGTTTATTGGAAGTAGGTGTTTGTACTCGATTTTGTCCAGTTCTACTGCCTTTCCTCCCATTGGTCGTTGTTACGTTTTGCTCATTTACATAAAATTAAACTCTGCCTGCCCTTAGGGATACTCCTCCCATAAATCAGAATTCTCTAATCATTTACTCACCCTCATGTCATCCCAGATGCATACGACTCTCTTCAAATTACACAAACAGAGATTTAATAAAATAGTGAAATCCATCACTGAGTCTATATAATGCAAGCGCATGGGCCCCTTTAAAGTTGATGCTTCAAAAATCATTGTCCATACGACCCCAGTTAATTAATCAATTTCATATGAAGAGAAATGATTGGTGTGTGTGAGGAAAATACTATGGGGCATGAGTGGTTATGAACGAATTAATGAAACGCATTTGTCCGTGTTTCACTCCGTCTCGAATCGCGCTCGTGGAAAGCGCTTGAGAAACTACACTGTCCGTGTTTCTACTGTAAATTATCGTGTTAAGTACTGTAAAATATTGATTTACAGTACATTTGTAAATTTACACAGTCTTACTGGCAACCAAAATTGCCAGTAAGTTACTGTAAATTTACAGTAAATTTTTTACAGTGTGTCTCTTCCGCGGCTCGATATGGTTTCGACTCGTTTTTTTTTTGTCTCGAGCAAGACTGTATGACATTCACATTACATGATTTGACTGATTTTTACATAGAAAGGGCGACAGCGCACCGCATTAAAAGAAATGATCATTCATGTTTTCATAACCGCTGGCCAAATTCAAAAACGAAACTAAAATTAAATCATCGTTTAGAGCAAGGGGGGGTCCCCTGGTGTTTCGGGGGCTCTACGCCGCTTGCGTAATTTGCGTATAGGGAGGATCGGCTCTGGCTGGGATCGTATGGATCACCATCATGTTTGTTTTACGTGGTTTTTGATATGGACTTAAGGAGAAGGATTATTTTTCTAAAATTCGCTGTTTGTGTTCATTTCAAAAACTACATATTTGGGACGGCATGATGGTGAGTAAATGATAAGTGAATTTTTATTTTTGGGAAGAGTACCCCTTAAAGTTAATCCCTCCACAAGACTTTGAAGTTAGGATAAATTGTTATTAGTTATTTAGTTAGTTACTTACAGTTCAGAATATATAGCTAATAGTTGAAAACGAAATTATTGACACGTAATACATAAGCCTTTCAGCTGACTTTCTGAGGCACTGTGTACTGATAGTTCTTTCTCACAACAGGTGCTGCCAGTATTCGACCAATGAAAAATGTCACTGCCATCGCTGGAAGGGACACGTACATTCACTGTCGCATCATTGGTTACCCGTACTACTCTATTAAGTGGTATAAGGATTCCAACCTGCTCCCTTTTAACCATCGCCAACGTGCCTTTGAAAACAACGGCACACTGAAGCTGTCCAATGTGCAAAACTCGGACGAGGGGGAGTACACATGCTACGTGTTGGTGGATCCAGAGAAACAAATTCACAGGAGCGTCCATGTGACAGTGAAAGGTACTGCCATATAAATGGAAGTCAGCCATTATAAGAATGCTAGATTTTAATATCGGGACATATTCAATGGTGTTTTTTAGGGTTAGTATCACTATTGCTCAATCTTCCGATTTGCAATTCACAAACCCCTAACCCTACCATGGCAAACTTGTCTCACAACATCTGTGCTACATGAAAGATAACTCAAATCATACGTCTTGTTGAGGAAAGGTCCGACCTTATTAAAGAAGACCAGAATATCAAAGAAACTTGTTGAGAGTAGGCTTTTTGGACTTATGGTGCTGTCACAATCATTTCAGTGAAATTTTGTGGGCCAAAAAAGGCCCATTGCTAGTAGTTTAGCAATATGACATTGCTCACACCTTTCAAACCAAACAGCTTTCTGTTTCATTCACGTGACTTGATATGGAATCTCTTTGGGGAACTCTTTAACCCTCAAGTGAAATTCCCAATCACACAAATTCCTATATTAAAGTGACTCCATTTCAACCTTTAGGCCAGTAAGCAACCATTTAACAACCAAAAGTCACCATTGCAACCATATATTAATGCAATAATAACCTTTTAGAAGACCTTATCAACTACATAGCAACATCTACTATACCGTAGTATTATGGAAGAAAATTTTACATGGAAATGCACACAATTTTCTTAAGAAAATGTAAAAATATAATGTAAAATATAAATATAATTACCTAAAATTACTATGAATCAGTCCAAATGAACTATGAATGAATGTTAAAAATTAATTAGATTTTTCTTTGGAAACATTAAGTAGTCTTTTTATATCCTACTGTTTTGAAATCTAAAAGTGATAGAATGCAACATCATTCCATAACTCATCACTAGAGACATCAGAGCTTTCATCAAATCCTGATTTCCGTAATTAGGGAGTGGATGCATGTCCATGTAATGTCAGTCTCATCCTAGAGAGCATTTGATCGGTCAAAATTGCATATAGTGTTGGGGGTAACGCATCACAAGTAACGCAAGTTACGTAATCAGATTACTTTTTTTCAAGTAACTAGTAAAGTAACGCATTACTTTTTAATTTAGAAGGAAATATCTGAGTTAATTTTTCAAATAAGTAACGCTAGTTACTTTGTTTCCCATGTCTTGACTGACAGCTCTCGTGTTGCCATGTTGAGAAAAATGGGGAGTACTGTAAGTGCAGAGGCGTTGTGTGCGCTGTGATGTTACTGTAGTTCCAGACTAAATATGAACATTACTTACTCTTCTCACTTCACAACACATTCAGTATTCCTCAAAATGAATAAAAACTGTGAAATGCAAACTCAGAATATTATACAAATCTGCGATACTTAAATATGTTAATGAGACAAATATAATTTATGTATTTAATCCCATTTTATTAACCAGTGTCTTTGCTACTGACCTTCGATGATCTAATTCAACCATACTAATAAGCAAAAATTACACATTTGTTTCATTTTTGTTATTGCTGAGTAGTGTTGAACTTTCTTCTCCTGCGTCCTATTCTTCATGTAATCCAGAAGGTTTGTTTGAGCTGCGCCCTCTACTGTACGGATGTGAATTTGCATTTCCTTCAGCCTGAGGCCTATTCGTTTCACTTCTGTTGTGAAAAGGGCTTTTACATTTGTAAAAGAAGAACTTTTTTATATTAAAAACAAACAAGCAAGCCCCGCCCAGATTTAAAAAGTAACTCAAAAATAACATAACACGTTACTTTCCATAAAAAGTAACTAAGTAAAGTAATTAGTTACTTTTTTAGGGAATAACGCTTTATTGTAATGCATTACTTTTAAAAGTACTTTCCCCAACAATGTATATATATATAATTATCTATAAGATAATATCTCTATATATACTATAAAGTAGTATTGATTTTTTTTTTTTTTTGCATTAATATAGTCAGAATTAATTGATGTTAATTGCATATATATTTTTTTTTCTTTTTCTTTCATTTTGCTGTGAGAGGAAAATAACAAATATTCCATGTAATTAATATGATGAATATCAACTGCATGTGCAAAGAATTTCATGTCACTTACCAATTACCCAATTACAAGTTCTTCAAAGATGCTAATGGTTTTTACAGAATCTCATAGTTACGGTAATTCCAACATGACAAGCTTTACCTCAAAGCACAGTTAGAGCACCAATTACACAAATACAGACATTTATATTGTTAAAGTTAAAGTAGATACTAGTTATACTGCAAATATTTGATACCGTTGTTATGCAATAACCAAGAAAACATCTGTTTTTGTGAGTTCAAAGTCATGAAGACAGAAAAAAAAAACTGATGTGATTGAGTTAGCTAATTTGCTCCATTCATGCTTAAAATTCTGAAGCACGCAAAGGGATTCCCTTGAGTCCATTATCCCCATTTTGTTGTGAATTAAATAAGCACTGAAGTGCTGCTTTATTTCAATGTTATTTTAACTCATTGATTCTCAAACGCGACAGGCTGACTAGCACCATGCTTGCGAAGTCCCCAGGGAACGCATTATGCCGAATTTACAGGGAGACAAAAGAGCTTCTTTATTTTCTCTTTCTTTGCTCTGTTTCTCTCTCATTAGTTCACATTATGCCTCCTCCTCTGTGAAATCTCTAGATTCTGAGCTGTAATGACTTGATATGAAGGCCGACTGGAGCCTCATTATTGCAAATCACAGATAATTGTACATGTGTGATCACATATGTTCTGTCCACCAGCCCATATTGAGTGCGTTCTGAGCTGTTTGTCACAACTGCTTAGAACACACCAACCGCTCATTTTACATGTAGCATTACTTCATAAAGTCTTGCTCTGTATTTGATATAAGGAGACTAGGGACATAAATGTACTGTCATAGCCAAACTCTAAATCAAACTTTTGCTGTGCAATAATATGTTAACATTTTAAGTTATAATTGCATTGTTTGCTTTGTTTGTGATTTTATCTGGTGGTGAATCTCTCTTACTGCTCCATCTCTCTCTCAGTGCCCCCTCTGATCCAACACTCCGACTCTCAGAGCGCTTCCATCGGTCAGCGTGTCTTCATCCCCTGCGTGGTCATATCCGGCGACCTGCCGATGTCTATAACCTGGCACAAAGATGGACGACCAATTAATGCCAGCCTGGGTGTCACCATAGACAACATAGACTTCACCAGCTCATTACGCATTTCAAACCTGTCGGAAATTCATAACGGCAGTTACACCTGTATTGCCCGTAATGAGGCTGCTGCCGTCGAGCATAGCATACAGCTCATCGTTAAAGGTTTGAGAGAAATTTAGCTACTTTTATTATAATGTTATCATTTTAATTTGTGCCATATGTGACCCTGGAGCACAAAACCAGTCATAAGGGTGAATTTTTCAAAACTGAGATTTATACATCATCTGAAAGCTGAATAAATAAGCTTTCCATTGATGCATGGTTTGTTAGGACAGGACAATATTTGGCTGAGATACAACTATTTGAAAATCTGGAATCTGAGGGTGCAAAAAAATCTAAATATTGAGAAAATCATCTTTAAGGTTGTTCAAATGAAGTTCTTAGCGATGCATATTATTAATCAGAAATTAAGTTTTGATATATTTATTGTAGGAAATGTACAAAATATCTTCATTGAACATAATCTTTACTTAATATCCTAATGATTTTTGGCATAAAAGAAAAATCAATCATTTTGACCCATACAATGTATTTTTGGCTATTGCTACAAATATACCCCAGCGACTTAACACTGCTTTTGTGCTCCAGGGTCACATATAATTCAGATAATTTTCTATTATGTTTTGCAAAAAAAAAAAAAGAAAAAGAGGAAAATCTTTTTCAGTTTTTGTTATTTAAACTGTCTCTAAACCTATATACAATCACATTGATTTTTAACGGTGCTTTTATATTGTATGTGTTTTTAAAAATAACATTATTTTTATGCTCAGTTCCGCCACATTTTGAGGTACAGCCAAGAGACCAGGATGGCATATATGGGAAATCAGTGATCCTGAATTGTTCGGCAAAGGGAAACCCAATCCCCACTATAGTATGGAACCACTCAAAAGGTATGCTAGTATTTGCAAATATGTAATTGTATATTATTTCTTGTTGTACATTACCAGTGTCTATGGGCAAAAATACAAAAGAGTGCAATCAATATGAAATATTCTTGCAATTAAGAATTTCTGTAAAGAAACTGGTGAATCTCACAAAAAGATTTCCAGGTTCCAGAGAAAAAATAAGCCTTTGTGCATTGGAATAAGCAGATTTTTCCTCTCAAATATATTTAGTTTATTAACTCCAACTATTTCCAGCTGTTATTATTATTGTTATTATTCATGCACTGTGTATGAACAGAACAGTTGCATATGAACAAATAGAAATAGAACAGATACTATTTGAGTGATAAACAGTACAGCTGTTCTAAAGCTGCAATTATACTATTGGCAAGGTTTTGTTTAAGTTCCAGTTAACCTAAGGTAGGACCATATAATGAAGGGGACCCAACGCAGACACATTTGGTGTGGACATAACTGTAGTCAGGTTTAGGGGTGATCTGGACAGGTGGGCTGTGCACAGGTGTGTGTTTGCATCGAGGCCATTGTCAAAGAAGCTGGATTACTGGATTAGAGCAGGAGCAGGTGACTCGCTCGACCTTGATTTCTCCTGAAGGGGACTGAGCGTTTGAAGCCCTCACTACACATTGTAGATTAAAGCTCACAAATAGAAATCCATATACACAACAAAAAAACGGGGTGCACATTGGGAGGGTGTCATTAAACAGGGCTTGGATGAAAGAAAAGAGGGTCAGTATTCCAACATCTATTTTCGTTCTGTACAGCATCCACCTTATTTTTAACATAAGAGCAGGTCCATTTCTAAATGTGCAAGGCTTTTGGTGTCATCCGCTTTCAGTTATTTTGAGCTTTACAAAAAATGTGTGTGATATTGCAAACTGCTATTTCTTGCTATATTGTTTTAATGTATTTTCATACATTAATTATAAGCACACTGGTTACACTGTTTTACTACACCTATGTATAGTGGCTAATGAATCAGATGTCTCGCACGTTCACAGAAAATAGCTTATTTCCACATTGCAAACTAAGGCGGATATCCTGAAAGTCTGTACCTATTTTCAGTCAAGATTATTTTATTTTGTTGCCCAGAAAGTCTGTAGCTTTGTCAGATTAAGTTGCTCATGTGGTATTATGGTTTATTTCATATAACTGAATCCCGCAGTGTCATCTAATCCTAATCCAGACATGACACACCAGATACAAAACAATTCCACTCAGAGATCTTCAAATCCAATAAAGAAATCATCAGATGTAAACACAACATAATTGATATTGATCATAAAAAAGGATGTAATGTTATTGGATTATCAGATGTTTAAGATTACAGTAAAACATATCGCAGCCATGTTGCCTCAGGAAGCAGACATTTTTGTTTTGTTGTGCTAGAATGAAATACGTTTTAGTGTAGACTTTTTTAAATTAAAGGGGTCATATGATGCTGCTAAAAATAACATATTTGTGTATTTGGTGTAATGAAATGTGTTTATGCGGTTTAAGGTTAAAAAAAAAACATTATTTTCCACATACTGTACATTATTGTTTCTCCTCTATGCCCCGCCTTTCTGAAACGCGTTTTATTTTTACAAAGCTCATCGGTCTGAAAAAGCGAGGTGTGCTGTGATTGGCCAGCTATCCAGTGCGTTGTGATTGGCCGAATGCCTCAAGCGCGTGATGGAAATGTTACGCCCCTTACCATATTGTGATGATGCCATGTCAGGCTGGAGCGATGATTCAAAAACATGAAAACCCATTATAAACAAGGCGTTTGTTGCATCCAGTGGGGACATAATTATTTTATAATGACTTATACTGTGTTTTTACTCGCGCCGCGTAAACATAAAACCATGTCTGCATTTGTGATCGGAGAAATGACAACCAACAAGCCCTACTCTACACTGCCCAAAAAACTCGCTTTAAATATATAAAATATAAAAAATCTTTAAATATAAAAAAAACTTATTTACTTCCAGTCTGTGAGTCAGAACAGCCGCATTGTAGTCTACCCTCCCAGGATCAGGAAACAGTCCTCCAAAAAAAATGCTGCACACATCTGAATATTTTGGTTGAAGTGTTCTGGAACAGGTGTTGTAAATACAACTTAACCACTAGTTTTTCTAGTTGTGTCCTCTTTTGGAAGGACAAAGTTTGGCTTTCACAACGAAACAGCGTCACACACCGCAGCCTTGAGTGAGCAGAGGCCGGGGGATAAAGTGAGGAACGGCCGGCTGAGTGAGCAGAGGCCAGGGGGGGGGGGATTCGCCGACGGAGCTCAGTCGTTTTTGCAGCAACCACATGTGACGACCCCTGGCTGGACTCCGCTTTGTCCATGGTGAGAGCTGATCTGGCGATCCACAGTGCAAAGTTGTAGTTTTTCCTCAGCAACCAGCACGGATCAGCTCTAGGCATGATGAAACTGATATCGTCCTCTTTTGGAAGCCCAAACAAAGCAGTTTCGCTTTCACAACGTCACACAGCGTCTTAACGACATGGCGGCAGCAACAATACTACAGCAGAATAAAAGTTACACCTTCTTTCTTTGCCTGAACATTTGGGCGGAGTTATGCAAATCTTCCCACATAGGGATGTAGATATGTGGGGGTGTTAGAACGAGCCGTTTTAGTAGGCGTGGTTGACTCTTAACTTTTATAAAGAATATCTCTTTGGATTTGAGACTTTAGTCTTTGCAACTTTACAGATCTTCTTTATGCACCAAGAGCTTGTAACACTCCAAAGAGAAAGGAAAAATGTCAACGCACATATGACCCCTTTAATATTTGATTAATAAATTAATTAATTAAACTATATTCTTCATATAATTTCTACTATTAAAAATATAATATACAACGTTTCTACATATCAGTGTGTTATAACCTTAGATTGTTTCCGTTTTCTGTCTCAGGTGCTGGCGTACCTCAGTTCCAGCCCATCGCCTTGAATTCTGGCTCACGTATCCAGCTCCTGGAGAAGGGTTCTCTGCTCATAAAACACGTCCTGGAGGAAGATGCTGGATTTTATCTGTGCAAGGTCAGCAATGACGTGGGAGCCGATATCAGCAAGAGCATGTACCTCACCGTTAAAAGTAAGACCCTGTCAAGTGGAGTGCGTGTGTGTGGGTGTGTGTGTATGTGTGTGTGTGTGTGTGTATGTGTATGTATATATATGCCATCAAGGTATGTTGATTGTGATGTGATCAGATTGCTATTAATAGACGTATTATATCTAAATGTTTTTTGTTCTTTTTGTTTGGTCTGTGCCACTCTATCTAAGGAGTGTGTCTGTGTGTGTGTGTGTGTGTCCGTGTGTGTCTGGGCCCAAGGGTCTTCTGCCCTGTTGACTGCTGTGTACACGGTATTGTGCTCCTTGGTGAACTGTTTATTTGTTGAGCAGGCAGAGACTTACATCCCCTCAATTAAACCCACTACACAGCATTTTTGCCCACTCTGGCATGAGGAGAAGACCAAACCAACAGAGCAGTGCCACTAGTAGCCTATTCGCATTATGTCACTTTCCTTTTGTCTAAACATCACTACCCATTTAGATCAGCAAAAATTAACTACTGAAAATTTTAAATTAAATAAAGACTGTATTTTTCCTTACAGTGAAAATGATTTGAGACGGGGTCTGTTAAGATTCCTCCATAAAAGTTGTCTATCATCTCTTGCGTTTTGCATCATGTGAGCAGCCCAAGACAAAGCCTTGGGGAACACCAGAATTGATTTTATTTTATTTGTGCTCTGTCCCTTTAAAAGAAAATAGTATGTTACAGATGGAATGGTCAAAAATTTGTTTAAATTACCCTGAATTTCAAGGGCAGTATATGGTCATAATGAAAACAATATTCTGATATTCCCCTGATGCATACAGTATTTAGATGGACTAGTGCTATTTAATCTGCATTATTTAAATCTTCAGACAAATATAATCTCTCTCAGTTTCTCAGTGGGTTTTTTTTCAGTAAAATTATGTAACATCCCTGAAAACTATACATTAAAAAAATAATTTTGGTCATCATTTCTTCTACTCCGGTGAGACAAGTGTGTGAGTAAGTGAGTCAGATGCTTAAATCCAATTTTTTTATTTGATCAGTTCATTCATTCAAAAGAGCAAACTCAAAAGAACATGATTCATGATTCAGATAGACTGGCTTCTCTCATTGACTCTCATAAATGCACCAAAGAGAGCTAGAGGAGATGTCAAGATTTTCATGAACTAGGATTTACATTTTATCACACAATTACTAAGAAAAATACATTAAATATGCCTTGCATTATTTTGCTCTTCTGCTTTTCACTTCGTTATAGTGCACTATTCAATTTTGTCATTTTGTAAAGAATGTTGTCTCTTATGAAAAATTGCTTGTGATTTTCCTCATTTGTAAGGTGCCTTGGATAAAAAGCATCTGCTAAATGATCATATTATATCTGCTAATCAATATCTACTAATAAGTCATATTATCTTACACACACACACACACACACACTATATATATTACTGAATTTATTTTCAGTGGTAGGATTAATGTGTATTTTAAAAATATAGACAGACTTAATGATGTTCAGTTAACAGTCCTTAAGCTTGATAGAAAAGGTGTTTTGCTTCTTGTTTTCATTTATCATCTCTCTCCTTGTGTGGGTCTGGTGGCACTCCCTCGCCTTCAGTAACAGAGAGAGCACATGCTCAGACTGTGACCAATTGTGCAAGAAAAAGGGGGAATTGCTTCAGCATGGCAGCCTGCTGCACTCCACCAACCACACACACACACACACTCGTGCTGCCCCTCCCAATCCAGAGAATATACCTCACTCCATTGGCCTGCACAGAGAAGGCAATGAGTGTGTGCGTTTGTGAGAGAGAAGGGGGTAGATGGCCCACTCAGGCGTGGCAATGTGACGAGGTGGCCTAGTTTCCCAGGGTGCCCCTGTACTGGTGATAAAATGAGGGCTGAAATGGATTATATACACCCAGAGTTGCTGCTGCAGCCTCTGTATTCATATGGCATGATACGCCATACACACTAATCATATTCAACATGGCCATCAAAGTGGAAAACACAAATGGAGTTATCATAGTTAATTCACACCCAGCCGTAAATACTGGTCCAAATTGCCTAGAATATTTTAAGGCTCAGTTGCTGTGTGTACACTGAAAGAATGCGAATGATGTGTGATTACAATTTTGTCATTTTTACAGTTTTACACACTGTGTAAAAATATAAATATTTACCTTTTTGGCTCCAAGGTCATTGACTGTTCAGCCACTATAATGAGTCTCTGAATTGCCATCAGACGATCATCTTTCATGCTTTTTAACCCGTGTACGTCTCTAAACTCCACTTATATGCTTCATTGAACTGACAATAAAGACCATTAAAGGCTACATATGCGCCACGCTCTGACTCATCTTTTGTTTGTGTGTGCGTGTGTGTAGAAAGAGAGATAAATATTATTTGCATGCTTGCCTTGATTACTTTCTTGTTTAAATGTGATGGTTTCCTTTCAAGACAGTAGCTGAACATT
Source organism: Sinocyclocheilus anophthalmus (assembly GCA_018155175.1). Lineage (NCBI taxonomy): Eukaryota > Metazoa > Chordata > Actinopteri > Cypriniformes > Cyprinidae > Sinocyclocheilus > Sinocyclocheilus anophthalmus. The sequence continues at coordinate 174,044 of JADLZN010005092.1, forward strand.
TTTGACCCAGGTTTTGGTAGATCACACGCACAAAAATAGCTACATTTCTGAGAATCATGGATTTTTGAACAGTAGCAAATTAATGTTATGTGTGTCAATAGAGAGGAAGATTACAATTTCAACCCTGTTACCTGATTTTTTTTTTTACAGTAAACGGTTATTGTGAAAATTAGTTCTGTCATGACAACTATCTGAGGGTATACCAAGGTAATGTACATGACAATGTTAATGTGTTTAGTCTTGGCGGAATAGATCTGCTACGCTGCTGCTGCTGGATGCAATACATCCATAACATTCTGCTGTGAGCATGTAGGAAATACTGTTGCTGCACATATAACATATGAATAATCCCCATATAGCATACATGAAGCACCCCATAGCAGATCTATACAGGTGGGAGCTGGGGAAGGAGGAGGGTTTCTGAAGCACGCTGCAACTGCCACAGCAAACACTGCCAAATATTTGAATGTTGAGCAGCGAGCTCATGGGCTGCTGATACAAAAGAGAAAAAATCCAGCTGCACCCCGTGATAAGAGGTAATTTAATCGTATAATTGAGTACACCTATCGAACTGGCATTCTAAGTTTCATGACAGAAATTGGATATATTTCTGGCAAATTAGCTTAAATTATTTCTCTAATAATGAACATTTAGTTAGTTATTACATTTAGCAGACACTTTTATCCAAAGCGTCTTACAAATGATGACAATAGAAGCAATCAAAAACAACAAAAGAGCAATGATACGCAAGTCTCAGTTAGCTTAAGCAGTACACGTAGCAAGGGTTTTAAAAAATATATAATAATAAAAAGAAAACAGATAGAATACAAAAAGATTAGAGAAGCAAGTGTTAATTTTAGTTTTCAAGCATAGAATTTAGAATAGGAGAGCTAGAAGGAGAGGGTCAAATAAATTGGAATATAGTGCGGGTATTATGTGTATTATTTATTTAATTCTCACTAGTGGGTGCATTTTATCAATGATTTGGGAACATGTATTAATGTATTAACTGTATTAATGCACTCAGTGTATATTGATTTTATCAATTAATGCATACCCTAAAAATAGAGCCCTATGACTGCTAGCATTATTCATCAGAGTAGGCTAAACGATATGATAACACTAAATAATTATTGAAAGGATATTTATGTAAACATCAGCATTTAATTCCGTCTGAAAAAACCTTGTGTAACGGTCCAACTGCCAACCTCATCGCTTTATCACAGTGTTATATATTTAATATAATGTCACTTTTCAAAACTGTAAAGTCTTATTTCATAGAATAGCTGTAAAACACATCCATGTTGCTTGTGAAAGACAACATTTACTCAGACATGTTGTGAATATCAAACTCTCTCCTGTGCTCCCTTTGGCTTTCCCTGGTTTGTTTAATAATAGTTAGGTGCTGTTCTATGGCTGCTGAAATGAATAAAGGGAGATTCTGTTTGATGTGCGGTTATAGCTGCCATCAGCGCTCCCCCTTCTCTCTTTAATACAGGAGCCTGTAATATTGCTGGATATTAAAAATATACATCAACTAAGCTGTTCTGGGAATACCATTTAGAACCCCTCTTGCCTGAAGCCCCTCTCGTGCTGACTGCAAGACTTTAAATGAGATTATGCACACTCTTTTGGATGTGCACTAAGTCACCATATTGTGACTTTCCCCCCCCATATTGTATTCAATATCAATGTCTTCTGCAACATCATATGAAATGCACTAGTGAAAAAACTGCAACAGTGAGATTCCTTCATTTAAAGTCCTTTTAATTTTCTCCATAGAGAAATAGATTTTTAGTAATGTATATAAACTTTACAATACAGACCCACCGAGATTGTTAGGTGTTGTTGTATACTTCTGTAAAAGCCATACTTCATTGTCATCCCAGTTTTATTTCAAATAATTCATTTAAAAAAAGCTGATTTAATAGCAGAATTAACACTACACTACCCATAATCTTAAAGAGAATTCCAGAAAAGAAAAGGGGTGCTTTCAGAATCAGAAAAAGCACGGTTACCATGGAAAGTTAGCGCATAGCATTTGTAATGTAAATGAATAGCAGAGTCCACACCACAAGGCACTATATTTGGAATAACTTTATTCCAATTTAGTTCAGGGATTCCATCTGCTTTAAAGAGCTGAGATTCATAGCATTATTATAAGGACATGCCATAAAAAACCAGGGGGGGGAATTTTTTTATTATTGTGCACTGGTAGGGACACTAATATCATAGTGTTCTCTTTATAGTTATAATACTTTCTGAACAGGACTTTAGCGATAGTAATAATGAACACTGTAAGAATGTGTTAATGGAAAAGAGGTCTGACACAACAGGTTGGTATATATAAAACAGGTTTATTTGGTGACAGAGAGTACTGGGGTAGGGTTCAGCGTATGTGATGGTGAGGGAATCGTTCGAAGGATATGAGCGGGGTAATCAGGGTATTTGGCTGTACAGGAGCTGGAATGCAGGCAGGAAGAGCATACACCTCAGCGATCTGTGAACTAGGAGGAACAGGAGACACTTTGAGACGAGGAGACACTAGGAGGAACAAAGGAGGTAAGTAATGCAGGAAGTATTCAAATGGAAGTAGTAGCAAAGTCATTGAGTCCTCTACGTGTATAAGAGACCAGAACGTGAAGGGGTCTGAGGTGTGTGTTTATGCACAGGATGGTAATGAGGGCTTGATGGGTGACAGGTGCAGGTGCCTCAGACTCAGGTGAGAGGCGATGTTGTGATGATTGGGATGGGGGACGAGTTGGCCGATCTGTTGACAGTATCCACCCTCCAAAGGCACGTCCGCGCCGTAACCATTCCACGGGGAGGCGGGGTGGGTAGACCTGGAGGCTGGTACAGGTGGAGGACCCGGAGTTAAGGTCCAGCAGGTAGTCAGTGCCATGCAGATCATGGACCTCGGGCGGCCAGGTGGATCAGGGGGCTCTCGGGAGGGCCATGGCGGATAAGGGGCATAGGAGGCATGGCGGTACTGGAGCGCGGGCGGCCAGGGCGGAGGAGGGGATGATGGGACAGGAGGAGGAGCTGGGGACCCGTGAGGCCATGGTGGATCCTCTGTGGCCTTGGCTGGCTCGGCCACGGGCATATGGCCCCCCCCCAAATTTTCTTGGGGAAATCAACGGGGCTGTACTCGGGGCCTGGAGCCCACCCTGGGCTTAACGGGGGATCAGGAGCCCTCTGCGGTGGATACCGGGGACCAGGAGCCCTCCCTGGGCTGGACTCGGGGCCTGGAGCCCTCCCTGGGCTGGACTGGGGAACAGGGTAGCGCTTCCGTGGTGCTGGCACTGGAGGGTGCTCTGGAGGAGCAGGCTCAGCAAAGCACCTTCGAGGAGCTAGGACTGGAGCGAGGTCTGGGGCTGGGGCGCTGGAGCGAGCTCTGAGGCTGGGGCTGGCGCTGGAGCGAGCTCTGGGGCTGGCACATATTCATCCTTGGGGCTTGCCACACTAACGTCCTCACGGCTTGCCACACTAAAGTTTTCTCGGCTTGCCACACTAACTGCCGGCTGACTTAGGGAAGCCGCAGACGGTGGCGGACTGGTTCTGGCTCGAGACTGGACACTCCCCAGACACCGGAAGACACCTTCCCTCCAACTTAGCCCAGTGGTGTCTGGGAGGTACAAGGCCCCCCAAAAAAATACGGGCCCCCCCCGATGGAAGTGGCCCAAAGCCAGAACAGATGGTTGAGTTGGTGGCATCATCCATCGCCGTTCTCCGCGCCAGCCTGCACAAAATCACCGGCGTATCGTTAGAATGGGGGATCACGGCGAGCCGAGGCTGGAAGAACCACGCAGCTGAGTGAATGCAGGGGGGGAACTCATCTGGCCGTCGTGTTGCGTCCATCATTTGTAATGGAAGAGGTCTGACGCAACAAGTTAGTATAAATCAAATAGGTTTATTGGGTCACAGAGTACTGGGGTAGGGTTCAGAGGATGTGATGGTGAGGGAATAGTTCGAAGGAGATGATGAGCGGGGTAATCCGGGTCTTTGGCTGTACAGGAGCTGGAATGCAGGCAGGAGGAGCACACAACTCAGCGATCCGTGAACTAGGAGGAACAGGAGACACTAGAAGGAACACAGGCGGTAAGTAATGCAGGAAGTATTCAAACAGAAGTAGTCGCAAAGTCATTGAGTCCTCTACATGTAAACGAGACCGGACAGTGAGGATGTCTGAGGTGTGTGCTTTTATGCAGACTGGTAATGAGATGCTTGATTGGTGACAGGTGCAGGTGCTCAGAACTCAGGTGAGAGGGATCGTTGTGATGATTGGAGGTGACTGAGTCTGGCCGATCTGTGACATAATGTCACTTTCACATCTTTTTTGAAAAGTTGAATTAATCTCAAAGCTGGTTTGTTTGTATGTAGAGAAACTAATGGGGGGGGGGAATGCCTAATTAAATAAGGCTGCTGAAAAAGTGGACTGTCTGTAGTTAAAATAAAAATGAATCTTTCCATATCTTCCGGATCTTGCTTCAGTGCAGGTCTCAACCTCGCATCAGATCTTCAGAGAGCACCCTCCGCTAAAGAGCAATAACATTTAGAGAAGGCGGAGAGATTTTTTATTTTTTTTTATATGCCGTACTTAAAATTCATAGTTGTCATGCAAAATAAATCAGCGTTCTCTCGAATGGTGCAGCTGCGTGGAGCTTGTGAGTGAATAAGAGATGAGAGTTAAACGTTCACAGGCCTGACTCTGACACTCTCCATCATGTCAACTTCCGCCACTTCACACCGCAATAAGAGGCCAGGCACGGAGAGACTGCATGTGTGCGCCCCTTTTTCTTTTCCTCCCTGACTCTGTCTGTCTGTCTGTGTGTTCTTCAACAGTTAATGCTGTGGGTGGACTGTACAAAATCACATATCACCATAGGCGTAATTTGCGGGTGGGACGGATGGGACATGTCCCCACCACTTTTTGCCAGGGTCGATATTGTCCCTACCACTTTTTGAAAGTAATTGAAAAATATATTACGGAAGGTAGGCTATGATTAAAGGGAAAACAAGATCAACAAATCATTCTTCAAAATCTAATTAGGATGATAAAAAAACCAACAACAACATTTGACTCCTTATGCATGCAAAACTCGTGCAGTGCAATAACGACATGATTTGCAGCTGTCGCACTTTTCGTAATGTCATTAGGCTATAGCATTTTATTTAAAAAATTGAGAGCTTCCTTGTGCTAAGTAGGCCTGCCCTCTACTAAATATTTTTCTAGTCAACTAGTCGCATGTTATATCAAATTGATTAATATAATAATATGTTAATTATTAAATATATAATTTATAAGCGCCATACTTCAATATAGACTATAGGCAGACGTATTAGGCTAGAGCCTACTCCGCGCTCAAGCTCGCGCATAAAGCAATTGCCTCAAAGCACCGGCAAAGTGATTATGAACGTGTCGGGGGGAAAAGAAGACATTTTAATTATTTATTAATAAACTAGTGCTTTCTGAGTCAGTGTCGGGTGCAAAGATGATCGAGGTTGCCGAATGCCGATTCTGACTCGCCATCTCCACATGGACGTGCCTTTAATAGAAATGCACCTTTTCATACGGACTACAAAATTAAAGAATATTACAAAATAAAGTGGGCGAGTTTTCCTTATATTTATTTTATTATTCATATAAAAATTATAATAACCTGTTTTGGTAATATTTACTATTAATTGCAGAAGGTGCGCTCAGCAAAAATGACGCAAATATTGATGGTTTTCACGCTTAAGTAAAAGACCGCTTCTTAAACCAGAGAAGGTTTTTTCGAGTTAAATTTCGAGTTAAAAAGTCATAATTGAGAGATATAAACTGGCAATTCTGAGAAATAAAGTCAGAATTGCGTGATATAAACTCGCAATTGCGAGACATAAAGTTGCAATTCTGAGAAATAATGTCAGAACTACGAGATATAAACTCACAATTCAGACTTTTTTTCTCGCAATTCTGAGAAGTCGAATGCGAGAAAAAAAGTCAGAATTGCGAATAAAAAAGTCAGAATTGCAAGAAAAATGTCAATATTGTGAGTTTATATCTCACAATTCTGTGGAAAAAAAGTCCGAATTCGAACTTTATATCTCGCAATTCTGACTTTATATCTCGCAATTCGGACTTTCTAACTCGCAATGCAAGTTTGAAAAAAAAAAAAAAAACAGGTAATGGACTTTATCTCACAATTCGATTTTTTCACAGAATTGTGAGATAAAAAGTCGCAATTACCTTTTTTTTTTATTCAGTGGCTGGGAACTGGGTCTTCTACCTTATGCGATGGGGATCTCTCTCTTTTTTTTTTTTTGATTCCTCAGTGTTTTCAAAACGTTCTGTAATTTATTAGTCATTATAGCCTAATACAGCGTGTAGGCCATGCCTCATCTTATTCGTTTTGTTAATAAATGTTTTGTAAGCTAGTTTGTCATTTGGCATATGTTATTGTGGTTGTGCATTTAATTAAAAAAAAAAAAAAAAACAAAAATAAAATGACTCCATCTTGTTTTTTTTTTTTTGTCTGTAAACGGTGAAAGGTGTGGAGATATATGCTAAACAGAAATTAATTTATTGTAAACCTGACAAGATCGTCAATGGAAAGTGAAAGCATCGAAGCACGGCTTATAACATATCAAAAGAGGAATCCCATTCACAAAAGTAAAATCCAAATCCTCTACGATGAAAAAAGAATGGGTGACATGTTAAATACCGTGCGTTGCCAGATACCCATAAACTACCATAAAAGTTCATTCAGGTGCATTGATGATTAAGAGCATGTTGTAGCGACAAAAACAAAAAAAAAAAAAACAAACCGTTGCCGTTGCAGCCAACTGAGAACGTTAATGGCAAAGAGCAGAGCAGTGGAGGAATGAGTCTGGAGCCCTGAATTGCCCAGCTCCTTCTGTCAATGATCTACCTGCGTTCAAAGTTCTCTGGCACCGCCCCTGGTACATCGGTGTAATTTTGAAAAGCAAAAATGTTGTTTGTTCAACTCTAAACCCAGTCCCCATGTAAATTAGGTTATTAAATAAAAAACTATCAAAACGAGTTGCGCGGTGTCCCCACCAATTTTCAAAGCAAAGTTACGCCACTGCATATCACTGCTTATTACAATCAACATCTCAATATTTCTGCTGCAAATTCAACCAAGAAATGCTCAGTTGGGTGTTTGTGAAAAAACTGCAGGAGGTCCATGAGTTGATAAAAAGCTAATAATTAAATCAAATGTCAAATTAAAATAAAAGTGGCTGCACAATTTATTGAATTAAAACTAAAATAGTGACATAGTGTAGTGTAATTATCAAATCAAATGCTGCAAATTAATTAAATATGTATGATGTTGTTCATTTTATGATTAGAGTTTAAACTAATATAATACAATCATTAGGACTATATATGTGCAGGTCACTATATAAATCATAAAAAAAATAAACATTTAAGATGAAATATTCCATCTGTTCACTTGCATGTCAGGTGACCATAAACTAACATCAGAGAACCAATAACATGCAAATGTTTCTTGAAAGAAATGTTATTATCTCATTTGATTATTTATTATTTGTAATTGGAATTGAATGGAGACAAACCAAAATCAAAAGACTTAAAAAACAATACAAATATAATTATACGTAAATCGGACAATTCTGATTTCAAATTCGGATTGGTTTGAATCTTTTACAAATTTACAAATAAAAAAATTAAACCACAGGGGGTTTTTTTTTTGAAAAATGTGAACCAAAGGAATGATGATGCAAAATGAATAAAAAATATTACCATTGCCATCAAAGCAAAAGCAGTACATACTGTACTAAATAAATAGATTTTTTTATATATTATTAATTTTCAACTTTTTATTTAAATTGATAGGCTTTTGAAAATTTTGAGATTTGGAATAGATTATTTATTTATTTGTTTGTCTATTTATTTATTTATTTTAAGAACCAGGCCAAAATAAACACGTGAACTGTTAGTTAACTCTTTATAAAAGTTCTGCCGTGTGATCTTTGTTTTGTTTTGTTTTTGTTTGTGTTTTGTTTTTGTTTCTTTTGGGGAATATTTTCACATTTCTACATAAAGTATAACTAACAAAAAGAGGTCCTGATATCCAACTGATACAAACTTACCATCACAAGATATATACTGTACGATCATAGAGCCCAATCCTAGTGCATGATGATTTGGGGACTTTCACATTCCTAGTATCGCCGAGCGAAACAAGCAGAAGAATCTATATGAATAATGGAAGTGTGCTCATCATTTAATCATAGCCATGCCTGCCAGGAAAGAGAGAGAGAGAGAGAGACAGATCCCTCACACTGCATGGTCTCGCGCCTTTTTCATGTCTGCGCTTGCTCTGTGAACTTCTCGCCAGTGAACAGCTCAGTTTGCTTTCTTTCAGCTCAATTACTTCATATGAGGAGATCTGATAACAGCTCCATTAGAAACAAACTTTTGAAGAAAGACACTTATGGAGCAGTGGAAATGGTCAGTTGTTATACCAAGGCTTTATATGAAAAAAAAAAAATTCATGATAATTGTAGACTAAATTAGTTGTCCACAAGGGTTATCATCACAGGTCCAGGCATTTTAAGAGTGTGCTCCAGATCTACTGTGACCCTATATGCTGTTTTGTTTGTGGTGAGGTGGCTACGTAATATAACCTGTCTGCACTGACCTCACAATGCAGGTCAGCTGTCTGTGCTTAAAGTTCTGCTGTTTTTTATGTGAAACGCGTTGATTGATTGATCGATTGATTGAATGATTGATTGGTTTATTATGTAATGAGAATAATTTTCTGTGCTGAGCATGTGAAAGTATGTGGCTAGGTTGACATTGACGTCAAATATTATTTATCCATATAACATCACAATGTGTCTTTCTTCAATTTTGTCCTTGTCTTCAGTTCCTGCCATGATCACATCTTACCCCAACACCACACGAGCAGAACAGGGTCACATGACTGAGATGAGCTGCACTGCTCACGGTGAAAAGCCCATCAAGGTTCGCTGGGAGAAGGAATCTCATATCATCAACCCAGACATGAGCCGCTATGTGGTTACTGTGAAGGAAGTGGGAGATGAGGTCATATCCACCCTGCAGGTGAGCCAGACACCATCTACACTGAGAATGCAATCACACGCCTCATTTCCAAGACACATATTCAGGGTTGCCCTGGCCCTGGACATTATTTCCTGTCAAAAATCCTCCACCGTTTGCACAAACTGATATGGGGGATCTTAAGTCGCTGGGGTATATTGTAGCAATATCCTAAAAAACATTGTATTTTCTTTATGCCAAAAAACATTAGGATATAAGTAAAGTAGTTGCCATAAGGATATTTGTAAATTCCACAGCAATTCTCTCTCTCTCTCCTCTCTATCTCTCTATACCAGTTAAGTAACTGTGCATGTTTACGATTGTTTTTGCCAATACGACCGAACTACAAAACTTTCAGTGAGTCTGGCTGAGAAAGGGATATTCACTCGACAAGCTTGCACATGTGCGCCGCCGTGTGCTCAATCCACTCAGCGTGCTTTGTTTATCAGCTTGCACACGCAGCCTATACAGCGTGATACCACTCGACCATCTTTCATGTATTAGTAGACATCTTAATCTCTAACAGACAGTTCGGATTTGTCGTGGTCTGTGGCCGTGTTCTTCCGTCCCCTGAGTATGGCACTTATCACATGTGTGTTATCGGCGTTTGGTATTGGGGCATTTTAATGAGTATGAGTACGAATACAGGAGCTCAGTATCGGGCCTGAGCTAGTAATATGCATTGCTAAGAACTTCATTTCGACAACTTGAAAGGCGTTTTTCTCAGTATTTAGATTTTTTTGCTCCCTCAGATTCCAGATTTTCAATTAGTTGTATCTTGGCCAAATATTGTCATATCCTAACAATACCATACATCAATGGAAAGCTTACATATTTTCCGCTTTGAGATGGTGTATAAATCTCAATTTCACAAAATGAACCCTTATGACTGGTTTTGCGGTCCAGGGTCACATTTGTCCTTATTGTCAACACGAAAAACCTTGTCTTACAACCATTTATACTATGGTAGTGACAGATATTCGAGTGGTATTCAATAAGACAAAAATACATGGCAAGACATGAGTTTATTCATTAGGGACTGATTGAATGGAAAAATTAGCTCTCAATTTGACACATTGTTCAATTATTATTTTTTTTGAACATGAACAGTGTGCAACAATAATCTATTCAAATTTAAATTTGAAGCATTGTTCACATGATCTGTTTGTTTTATATGTACATGTTGCATATGTTTATTTTTAACTCAACAATACAATTATCTCAGAAATAAATACTCTTATTTTTAATCACAGATCATTGGCAGTCCAGTCAAATAAGTGTAAGAGTCAAAAATGTGATTTATGTGAATATCCAGGTTGATATTACCTCCAGATAATTCTTAAAAATCATTTACAAATAATTTATGCATTTAGCAGACGCTAAAGCGACTTACAGTGCATTCAGGTTATACATTCATAATTATTTAAGGCTATTAATTCATAATACCAGAAGTGGAAGGTCATGTCAAACGCATTGCATTGTGGGATATAGTACCTAGCACAGTATGCTCCGTTACATTCTGCACATTTTGGCAAAGGCAATAAATGTTTCAGGTATCCATGCCTAGAGAAATTCCTTTTACTGTTCACCTGCAGGTATAGTTCAAGTACAGTGTGTGTGGGTGGGATGTGTAGGATTTAATTTTCACTCTAGTAAATTTCACAAATAATTACAAAGTAACATGCAAGTAACATGCATACACAGGAAATTATAATATTAAAAAAAAGACTTGAACTTGATTTCTTTCAAATGTACTCCAACAATCTTATGTGTTAGTTATAACGTATGACTAATTTATTTAAAAACTAATAATACTAAGTACAGTGTAGTGGTAAGCCATGCAAGTACAGAAAAACAAAAAGCACTAATTGGTGATGGTTCATTTTTTTTTTCAACAGACAATATATTTTAAAATCAATAAATTTAAATATAAATAAAATCAACAAAAGACACATTTACCTTGTTATATAAAGAAGCTCTGCAAACACTTGATGGTTTCCAGTAAGTAGATCAAGGTTTTGCAAGATCTGTGCAACTGTTTTGTTTACATTGACACAAAAGGTACTCCAAAAAGGAAAAAAAAAATCATGCTAGTCATTAGTAAGAATGTGCAGAATTTCTTTTTTTCATATTTGTTTCTGCAAATTCATCAAGCACATAATCTGGGATATTATGGTTGGAATAGCATGCAGGTGGATATTTACGCTTGTGCCACATTTACTTCATCTGAACATGATATGAAACAAGCCTTCATAGACGCTTCGGTGTGTGTGTGTGTGTGTGTGTTACCTGTTCTGAGGAAAAATCTAAGGAAATAATAGGAAACATATGATTCAGTGTTCTCAAAAACAAGAAGAGTCATGGGAATTAGTCAAATATTTATAAAACTACACTCTAAAAAATGCTGGGCTAAATACAACCCAGTGCTGGGTAAAATAGTGACAAACCCAGCAATTGGGTTGTTTTTTTGACCCAGAGTTTGGGTTACTACCCAGAAGGTTGGGTTTAACATTTAACCCAACCGCTGGGTCATAACAACCCAATTGCTGGGTTTGTCCCTTTTTAACCCAACACTGGGTTATATTTAACCCAGCATTTCTTAGAGTGTATATTGATAATCTTTGTATTTTTTCTTACTTTTCAGCACTCTTAACTATTGTTTATAGATGAAGATAGATGTTTGTGCAGAACAACATTTTACAATGTCTGCTGAGGGTCTTACTGGAGTCATTTGTACACTAATAAATATAATCATTCAAATGCAATAGTTCAAAAGACCATACCTGGCTCATAAACATCCAAATGAAATGATGAAATGACTTCAAAACCATTCTTATCCATGAACGAATGGAATGTGAACAGCAAAACTCCCAGAGCAATATCCAATATTCTATAGCATTTACCAAAATGCCTTTATGTACTAGTCAAATGATCACATTTTGTGTCTTCACAGATCTTGCATACCGTCAGAGAAGACTCTGGCTTCTTCTCTTGCATTGCTATCAACTCTTATGGTGAAGATAAAGGAATCATTCAGTTGATAGTACAAGGTAAAGTTGAATTTAAGATGCAATTGTTCCTTTTATATTAAATTACGTTTTTATTTTATTTCATTTTTAATGACAAAGTATGTTATTTATTGTCTAATCTCTACCAACATTTTTCCGAAGATCGCCCTGACCCTCCCGAGGTGGAGATCAGAGAGGTAAAGGACCGAACCATCGCACTTCGCTGGACAATGGGCTTTGATGGCAACAGCCCCATTACAGGATATGACATCAACTATAAAAACAAATCATGTATGAGGTCCCCCCCGGTCTCGATCTATTGTTATTATTTATAACAAATATTGTTGATAGAGTAATATATAGGTGTTGTTATGCAGTCATATATATATGATGTGTTTCAGAACTACTAGAAGCTAGTATTTATTAGCCAATCAGCATCTTGGACTGGAGCAATCTGTTTTTATGAAAAAGACGAATAGATATAAATCAAATAGATTGAGTTAATAAAATTGAGTTTCTTTTTTTTTTTACATTGGCTAAATTCTGTGTGTCAGTCGTTCATAGAATGAACTTTGATCGTTACGTTGATTGGAAACTTTAAGTGGTTTGTTGGTCTGTCTTTATTTTTGCTATCTTTTTATATTACTACACCCTTTAAACTATGATAGAATGACTGTAGCATAGCCACTTGTGTCACTCTGTATTCCTCTGTATTTCTTTAAGCTCCATGGGCCTCATCTCAAATGACCAAAGACGTCTCCCCTCAGCTGAATCAGGCCACCATCATTGAACTCCACCCTGCTTCCACCTACAACATCCGCATGTTTGCCAAAAACCAGATCGGCGAAAGCAGACCAAGCAATGAGCTGACCATCACCACAGATGAAGCACGTGAGTATTCCTACAACTGAAAATGGTGTGAGCTTTTGTGAGGTTTTTCTATAGGATTTCTTTGTATTATCTGTGCCGCCACCTAGAGGCTCAGTCCATTATTTTCTCTGTCTTTCCTGCATGTGATCAATCCAGCACCAGACGGCGCTCCTCAAGACGTGCAGCTGGAAGCAATCTCATCCCAAAGCATCAAAGTCACATGGAAGGTACAACCAAGGAACCACTTGTGATGCTATAGTAGCCTATGCAAAATTGGAATTTGTGCTTGCTAAATCCTGCTACATTTTTGAGGAATATTTTGGGTTTATGCTATATCAACAGTAGTGACTTAATGTTAATTATCACAGAACAGTATGTTTAACTACCCCCTCTTTAAAATAAATAAATAACTTTTTTTTTTTACTGAGGTGACAATGGAGGTTTACGTATATCAAGGCAGCATTCTGGAGGGCCAAAAAGCACAAATGTGAAGATCATATTTTGTTAAAGCTCTAACATGACTTCTTCCTTTATAATAACAATACAATAATACAGTATGTATCATTTGATCTGTAACATTGTCTAACTCTCTTGTGGGTGAATTAACTTATGGTTTTGAGTTATTAAAATATTGAAATAGTTTGCTCCAAGGAAATAGGCCACTTCGGTTGTGATGTGTGTGGGTTTTTATTTATTCATTTATTTATTTAACAGAGCCACTAAGTGGACACGAGGATAGAAAAAAAATGAGATGGAGGAAATATTGAATTTCAATACTTTTGTACACTCCAGAGAAATTTTGCATTCACTTGCAAAAGCATTCAAATATAGTTTTTCCTTCCACCTAATATTAGCTTAGTATAAGTTTGCTTCTTAAAAAATGTATTGAAAATTGTATTGTTTTCAAATAGTTCTAAAGTAAATAAACAGAAGATGACAGAAGTGATTGGCTCTTTTAACTTAAAGGCAAAAGACCTTATTTTTCCCTACAACAATTGCATTTTCTCTTATTAATGTATTCATTTGAACTAACAATTATGTTATTTTCTGTTGGTGAATGAAAAGAGTATAGAAATATGGTAAGGAATGGGATGTTGAAACTGCCACAGCGGTTTGTTAAATAAATCTAAAAAGTTAAAAGGGGTTGTAGGTCCCAACACTTTTCCATCACTAGAGAAGTGCTTACTTTAGGAATTTGGAATTCAGCCATGTGTTTCTGATGTTACAATATCTCTTCTTTTTCCAGCCTCCCCTCAAACACTTGCAGAATGGTTTGATCCGAAGCTACCAAGCGTGTTATCGAGAATTTGGGACAGGGGGCAGCCCACAATACAACACCATCAATGTAGACACCACAGGGGACATTGAAACCCTCGCCCTGGATAACCTGAAAAAGTACACCCAGTATGAGGTGCGGGTGCAAGCAGCCAATCGTGCAGGCATGGGTCCCACTTCGGAGGAAATCACCATCACCACGCTAGAGGACGGTTAGTCACTTTATAATTCCCATATTTATTGTATTAGTGGTGTTTCTTAATGCATTTACATGCTTTGCTTTGTGGCATGAAAACAAACCCCATTTGAAGCTTAATTAATTAATTACTCACACCTATTGGCTTTCAATTTGATCTGTAAGATATAGCAATGCACATACATATTTTGTGATTGCATGATAGATAATATCACATTTATTAACTAACACTGTCCTGTTTTCGTTGGCAGTGCCCAGTCGCCCACCTGAGAACGTTGTGACAACAGCTACAACCCCTGAGACTATCTCCCTGTCCTGGTCTGCTCTGCCCAAAGAAGCGCTCAACGGCATGCTGCTTGGATATCGTGTCATCTACTGGGCCAACCTACCTGATGGAGGTCCGGCAGGGTTATGACCCTTTCAGTTTCTGCAGAGATTTTCTTACTTTTATGCATAATTATGAAGCACACAGATGCTGGTGGTAATACCATAGTATTTTTCAAATTCATACACTCTGGTATTTACATAGTGCTTCAAGGTACTTCAGAGATGTATGTTGTTTTACAGAGTATCTCCAAAAAACAGTACATTTTTAATGTCATGAAAATATGATTGCTGATATTTATGATATACAGTATGTGCATCTTCTAATGTATATGAAATACTGACCTGTCAGGCACTATACTGTGTTTTAATGACTTACTCATGAACATTATTATAAAGTGATACAGTACATTTTGGACATGCAATATCAATTCAATTGCATTTCTGACCTCTAGAGGGCATGGTGGCTGTGCTTTAGGAGACAGAAAGTGAAAAAACAACAGAGGGCAGTAGATCTACAGTAGAAGCACAATACTCAATGGTCAAATTAGCTATATTTAGTTTTACAAATTATTTTATCCAACGTGACTTACAGAGCAATTTCTTGAATGAAGATGTTACCATTTCTCTGGTGCACCAGTTTAAAGAATGTGCCTATGATTACTATGCACACTGTTTTTACAACGTGTACCGCATACTATGGACAGTATCCAAATTCCCTGTATACATGCAGTACCTGAATCTCAGTAGCAGGGAGCACCCAGCAAAAAGAACAGTGGCCAATTTCCAGGCTGCACTGCAGAGCCATTAACAATTGAACTACAATAAGGTATTGATGTACAGATTCAAGTGTAAAAATCTTTTAAATAAAAATGGAGACACAGCAATCTGTATATTGTAGCATTATACAGGACACAGTGACTGATGACTATGCAAAATGTAATTAATTGTCCAATGCAAATGATAATGAAGGGTAACGCAAATATATAAATCTTTGGTATCTTGGCAAATCTGAGCACATTTTAAGACACTGTTCAAACTCTAAAAAGAGACACGTGAAATTCCTAAGGAGCAAAAAAAAAAAATTTGGAGAGATCCTTTAGTGTCAGCATAAGTCTCCATTTACTTGCATTTTGATCTAGGAGAACTGTGAAGCTAATCAAGATCGCCCCCCCCCCCCCCAGATCACCCCCACAATCAGTTAACCTTTTTTGTGTGTTTTGCAGGAACTGGGAGAGATCAGGAACATCACAACCACCAAGCCTTCACTAGAGTTGGAACGGCTGGAGAAGTACACCAACTACAGTATCCAGGTCCTGGCCTTCACTCGAGCTGGAGACGGAGTCCGTAGCGAGCAGATCTACACACGCACCAAAGAGGACGGTGAGACTCACTCCGATTGCACATACTCTCATGTTATTTATTTGACATATATAAAAGTTATATGACTCCCCTGTCTCAGTTTAATCTACAGAAACAATAAAAAGGCAATGTCCCACAAGCCAATTTTCATTTACCAGCCCCAAGTCCATGTTATCAATGGTTATTCTGTACCCACCATGGGGTTTTCTGCAATTCTACTACACTTAAATGACACTTTTCTAAGTTAAGCTGCAAATGGACAAATTCCTTCTACAGCATACTCTGAGTACATATTCCCACACTAAAATCAGTCCCAAAATTGCATACTATTTCATTCTATTACAGTTTTCCACTTTATGTTCTTGCTCTTATTTTGTCAATCATTGACTGGGAATTGGAGAGAACTGTCAGAGGAAGTAGTTTGTTTGTTACCAATCTTCCATTCTTAATCAATAAGTGAAACAGAACTCAGACAGAAACAACAAAAACCATTACCAGGAATCCAGTGCAAAATCAAGCTGGTTCGAGTTGACTAGTGGGATATACTGCCATTTGTAGATTGACTCCTTTGCTCATTGCACAGATGTCTGAGCCTAATGACAAAACCAGTACAAATGGAGAGTGGTGATTGGAGTGTTTGGGGAAATTGTGTGAAATCACACATCTCGGCTTTCTATGAAGTTAGAATAGAACAGCTGTAGGTCACTTCCTTTGTAGCATACAAGGTGTCTTTTCTAGAGCTTCTCCTCACCAAATTTGATTGTTTCTCCTGCTAAAACCAGTTCCTGGCCCTCCGGCTGGAGTTAAGGCAGCTGCTTCAACAAGCTCGGTGGTGTTTGTTTCCTGGCTTCCTCCACTCAAACTCAATGGAATCATCCGGAAATACACCGTCTTCTGTTCCAACCCGTACCCCACGGTGAGCTTATCTGCAGCTCTTTGTGACTTTGCACAGCCCCACATGGCCCCCTCAAACTTAATTATTTAAATTCACCAAACTGAACAAAACTTTCATTGAATTCTCAGGAATTAAGACAGTGATTCCCTGACCTTGTTCTTGGAGGCACCCCAGAAATACACATGTTGGATGTTTCCCTTATCTGACCTATACATTTAAGGTCTTGGAATCTCTACTAATGAGCTGATGAGTTGACTCTGATGTGTAATTAGGAGGAGTTTCGAAATATGTAGAGTTGATGTGCCTCCAGGAACATGGTTGAGAAACAAGTAAGAGAACACTTTACCATGTAGCTCCTACAAAAAGGCTATGGGTTTGGGATACTTGAATGACCTACTACATTTGCCAATGCAGTTTCAATGTTTATTATTGCATAACGCATAGAGCTGCTTCTTCTTCTTCTTCTTCTTCTTCTTCAATAGAAGGCAAAGTAGAGTATAAATCACAGTATGCTAAGGCTGAGCAACTCTGGGCCTCAGAGTCCTCTGTCCTACGGAGTTTAGCCCCAACCCTGATCAAACACACCTAGCTGTCTGTAGTTTTCCAATAATTCTTAAAATCTTCATTAGCTGATTGGTTAGGGTTGGAGCCAGAGTTGCCCACATCTGCAGTCTGCCGTAAGCAGTACTGTATTCCATTTTGCAGCACTTTTTTTTTTAAGTGAATGCCCTAAATAAGTGGTGTCCAAGCCTTCAAGCAGAGTTTGCCTCATGCCCTTATTACACACACCTGAACTCAAGGTCTTCAGGGTCAATAGAAACTTCTAGGCAGGTGTGTTGGAGCTAAACTGTGCATCAAAGTGGCCCTCCAGGAGCAGGGTTGGACACCTCTGCATTAAATGTAAAAACAAGGCAGGAGTGCTTTCTAACTAATATAATTGTTTTGTTTTTCTTATGAAAACTTTTAATTGGGTATCATTACAGGTGATCAGTGAGTTTGAGGCTGCACCTGATGTTTATTTCCGTCGTTTGACCAACCTGAATCAGAACTGGCAGTACAGCATTTGGGTTGTGGCCGTCACTGCGGCGGGCCGTGGGAATGCCAGTGAAATTATCACCGTAGAGCCCCAAGCTAAAGGTATGCAAGACTGGCTCGTGGCAATCAATCACCTTTTCTGTAACTTTTAGTGTGTGGTAGAGTCGGGATACACCATATTGTACCATTAACAGAACCAATTTGACATAGAGGAGTTTGTATGAGAGGCTTTGTCCACCATTGTGATGGCATTGTTGGTTTCTTAAGCCCCTGCACGAATCCTGACGTTCAGCGGCACTGTGACCACCCCCTGGATGAGGGACATTGTCCTTCCATGCAAAGCAGTTGGAGACCCTCCTCCAGCCATCAAGTGGCTGAAGGGAAAGTATGTTTGATTTCTATATTCTTTACATTTATATATAGAACAGACTTTGCTTTCTCTGTTTTGGCCAGACAAACACTGTTGCGCTTGATTAATATGAGGTTTTGCAATAAAGGATTAGTTCACTCCCAGAATAAAAGGCTGCGTTTACACTGCAAGTCTTAATGCACAGATCCGATCTTTTGACCATATCCGATTTTTTGGCACGTCTGTTTACATTCACTTTAGACACGACTGGTATCCGATATCTGTGTTTACATTCATTCCCACCCAAAAGGATTGTCTGCAGTGATCTCTTTACTATGCACATGGTAGCCCCTCGGGTTTTAAATGGCCGTTAAAATTATTTATATAATTCACGTCGAATGGCCATTATTATTATTATTTGCCAGCATGGACAACGTCTGTCATGGATTTTTTGCAGCACAAAATCTGACTGAACAAATAAAGATCGGAAAATTTTAATTTTAATTTGTTAGACTATTTTATCTACAGCTCGTTAGAGGTAGAATTCTTTAGTGAAATAAAGATGATATTTATTGAAATGAATTCGAATTAAGGAGAGAGAGAGAGAGAGAGAGAGAACGAACGCATGCACCCACGTGCGAGCGAGCGATTGTGAAGCATTGCAAACAAGCTTGTCGGTTTAATTACAAAAACTGCTAAGTTATCACCTCATTGCTGAGAAATATATGTAGCTTTTAGCTGTTGTATTTATAAAATTATCAGGGCATGGGTTGAAAACCAGCTGCTGAATGTACAATTTCTTACCTATATAAAGTTTCCATATCAATAAAATGTGAGCGCATACAGCACACCGGCATTAAAACGCCATTAAAAATCTTTATGAGCAAACGTGTCGCCCTCGCATTGGGAGTTCTGTGGAAATCAAAATCCACATTTGGAAGTGGCTCAGATCGGATGCAAAACAATCGGATCTTGTGCGGGTTTTTGTGTTTACGCGTGTGCAACAAATTCCGATCTGTGTCAGATGTGACCGAAAGATCGGATTTTTTGTGCCAGTGTAAACGCAGCCAAAATGTCCTGAGAATTTACTCACCCCCATGTCATCCAACATGTTCATGTCTTTCTTTCTTCAGTCGAAAAGAAAATTAAGGTTTTTGAGGAAAACATTCCAGGATTTTTCTCCATATAATGGACCTCAATGGTGGCCAACAGGTTGAAGGTCCAAATTGCAGTTTCAGTGCAGCTTCAAAGTGCTCTACACGAGGCATAAGGGTCTTATCTAGCGAAACAACCTCATTTTCTAAACAAATAAACATTTATATACGTTTTAACCGCAAACGCTCGTCTTGCATTAGCTCTGCGATGACTTCACTTCACTACAGGCTGGAAAGGTCAAGCGCAGTTAACCTTCGTCTGTGTATTTCGGTTAAAAAGGTAGGGTATAGGGCGAAAAACTCCAACTCATTTTCTGCTCCAACTTTAAAATCGTTTTTGTAAAGGGTGTCGGTACTACTGCCTACGTCACATGTGACCTTTCCAACGTAACTACGTAATGTGTGAGGTCGAGCTAGTGCAAGACGAGTATTTGTGGTTAAAAAGTATATACATTTGTATTTATTTTTTTAGAAAATGGCCGATCATTTCGCTAGATAAGACCCTTATTCCTCGGCTGGGATCGTGAAGAGCCCTTTGAAGCTGCACTGAAACTGCAATTTTGGTCTTCAACCCGTTGGCTCCAATTGAAGACCACTATATGGAGAAAAATCATGGAATGTTTTCCTCAAAATTTCTTTTTGACAGAATCAAGAAATTTGTATTCTGGAAGTGAACTAATCCTTTAATATATAGTCATTTTGTAAGTCTTGTCAAATTGTTTTCATTTAATAAAGACACCAGAAGTGCATTCATTCAAATTAATTCATTCTTGTGAATCATACTTGCTATGAAACTGATAATGTTTTCATACAGTAATGGTACACCAGCTCCAGTTTCAATCGATGGTCGCCGCAGTGCTCACAACAATGGCAGCTTTGTTATTCGCACTGTCAAAGCAGAGGACTCTGGGTACTACAGATGTGTTGCCAGTAACAACTGGGGTTCGGATGAGATTATGCTAAACCTTCAGGTCCAAGGTGTGTATGAGATCAGATATTCAAAAAATCTCCATGTGGAAATCTATGAAATGGCTGGATTGCATCCTTGAAAATTCACTGAACAATGTGACTGCTCCTTTAGTAGCTGACACCGTTTTTGTGTTCACTCTCAAAATGTTTCAGTACCTCCGGACCAACCACGCCTCACAGTGACCAAAACCACAACCACCTCTATCACACTGTCCTGGATCCCTGGAGACAATGGAGGAAGCTCCATCAGAGGTTAAACTGCACTGATATTTATATTCCATATATTCATCCACTTATTCTCCACTGTGTGACAAATATGGAACACTATCCACCTAGACCTGTCAAATGCTTTAAACTGAGATTTATTTCACACGCTGTAATATTTTAATAAACTTGAAGGTCAGGTTTGTATAGTAGGTGCTCTGTATCAATTTACAGCGCCCATAAAAGTGAATAAAATAAAGTGTGGCATTTGAGGTTTATTTTAAAAGTGGTGTGGTGTTCTTTGTTCAGGCTACATTCTGCAGTTCTCTGAGGATAACAGTGAAGAGTGGGGCAGTTTCTCCATCAGCCCCAGTGAGCGGTCTTACCGTCTAGAAAACCTAAAGTGCGGTACTTGGTACAAATTTACTCTGACTGCACAAAATGCAGTTGGACCTGGACGCATCAGTGAAATCATTGAGGCTAAAACCCATGGGAAAGGTATGAATATTTTATAATATATAGTTATTTATGCTCATCACTAGTGGCTAACGTTCATGACAGATAACTGAATGGTAGCCTAATTGAATTGTAACCTACTGCTGATTCAAAGCAGGCTATGAGCAACTATGCCCTTGAGCGAGGTGTACAAAAACCTCTTTGAAATAAAACCACTAGTTTATAATACACTTTTCATTACCGTGTTCACATACAAGTTGAAACAATTTAGGAGATCATGTTAAAGCTTTGTCCTTTTCTTATGAATGGCCAATAACAAAATTTGAGAACACAATTTTTTTTAAAACATAATGAATAAAAATATGTGAATTAGTGGCCATTCATTCATGATAAATATTTTACACAGTAGTCTGCTGTCACATGACATGAAATAGTATGTTAGCATGCTATTCCAATCATAGCCATGATTTACTACTTGTTATTTGATGGGGAGGGTCATTCTTATTCCAGATTACATTTAGTAAGACATAAAAAATTTGTATGCACCCCTGAGCATGTCATCAGTACTTTTGGTCTGTTTTCCCCAAATGTGTATACTGTGTCTGCTTTTAGTTTATTTCTAGTAGTAGACTAGCATACAGATGTTGTTAAAGGGGTCATATGATGTTGCTAAAAAGAACATTATTTTGTGTATTTGGTGTAATGAAATGTGTTTATTTTGTTTAAGGTTCAAAAAACACATTATTTTCCACATACTGTACATTATTGTTTCTCCTCTATGCCCCGCCTTTCTGAAATGCATCGATTTTTACAAAGCTCATCGGTCTGAAAAGTGAGATGTGCTCTGATTGGTCAGCTATCCAGTGCGTTGTGATTGGCCGAATACCTCAAGCGTGTGACGGAAATGTTACGCCCCTTACCATATTGTGATGCCTTGTCCCGGCCGGAGCGACGAGACAAAAGCATTAAAACCCATTACAAACGAGGCATTTGTTGCATCCAGTGGGGACATAATTACTGATTATAATGACTTATACTGTCTTTTTACGCGTTGCGTTGCATTGCAAAACATTAAACCATGTCTGAATTTGTGATCGGAGAAATGACAAACTACAAACCCTACTTTACCCTGCTCAAAACTCACGTTTGAATCGTTAGTGGCAAATTCTTTATATATAAAAATCTTACTTACAGTCTGTGAGTCAGAACTGCCGGCATTGTAGTCTACTCTACCAGATCAGGACACAGTCCTCCATAAAATGCGCTGGACACATCTGGATATTTGGGTTAAACTGTTCTGGAACAGTGTTGTAAATACAACTTAACCACTGATTTGTATTCGTGTCCTCTTTTGGAAGGCCAACAAAGAAGTTTGGCTTTCGCAACGAAACACACAGCATCACACACGGCGGGCTATAGTGGCTTAGGCTGGCTTGAATGAGTGCGGCGGGCCGTGCTTGCACTCACCCACATGTGATGACCCCGGGCTGGACTTCGCTTCATCCACAGTGAAAGCCGATCAGGCGATCCACAGCACTAAATTGATGTATTCCCTCAGCTACCAGCACGGATCAGCTCTAGGCATGACGAAGCAGATATCGTCCTCTTTTGGAAGACCAAACAAAGTAGTTTCGCTTTTACAACGAAACACACAGCGTCTTCACGACATAGCGGCAGCGGACACAATACTACAGCGAGAATAAAAGTTACGCCTTCTTCTTTGCGTGAACATTTGGGCGGCTTTATGCAAATCTTCCCAGATAGTGATGTAGATATGTGGGGGCGTGTTAGAATGAGCCGTTTTAGGTAGGCGTGGTTGACTCTTAACTTTTATAAAGAATATCTCTTTGGATTTGAGACTTTAGTCTTTGCAACTTTACAGATCTTCTTTATGCACCATAAAGTAACACTCCAAAGAGAAAGGAAAAATTGATATCACATCATATGACCCCTTTAAAGCTGAAAGACATGGGATGTGTCCGAAATCACTCCCTATACCCTTACATAGTGCACCATTTGAGTCACAACCATTTTGTAGTGGTGTCCAAAACCTAGTGGACAATATCAAATCCACTAATTTGGTCCCATAATGCACTGCAATAACTCTAGTGTCACCTGTGGTGCACTGCAATAGTGTACCACCAATGTACTCTTCCATACTGGTGTAAGTTCATTTTTACTAAATTATTTAGTTGATAATTAAAGTTTATGCAAGATAGTTGTCAACTGATTATTAAAGCAGCAAGCAGAAAATATGCAAAAGATGCAGACCTTCCAGCACACTTAGTGTCTAATTTCACTCACTTGTTTTCATTCACTCTTTAAAGTGAGCTATATTAGTGGAGTAATGTAGGGAATAGTCAATGAGTGTAGTGGGGCAATTTCCGACACACCAATGTCCTACATCTTATTTTGGTTTCATGGGATTGTTGATCTTGGATTGTTAAGTTATTTAAATAAAACGGCCTGCTAAATAACTACTTAGGCCATAGATTTGATTGTTAGTCATCAGAGTTGACAGTTTTCTCTAACTTCAGAGTTACATTATCTCTCACTTCTCCACATTATCAGAGCCACAGTTTGCCAAAGATCATGAGCTTTTCTCAAGTATCAACTCTACCCGTGTGGAGCTCAACCTCATTGGCTGGAACAACGGCGGCTGTCCGATCGAGTCCTTCACTCTGGAATATCGACCGGTGGACACAACGAAATGGACCATGGTGAAGCGAGATTCTCTCACCAAGAACCATATTGTCTACGACCTACAGGAGGCCACCTGGTACGAGCTCCAGATGAGAGTGGGCAACAGTGCAGGAACAGCAGAGAAGAGGGTTCTGTTCGCCACTCTAAACGTGGATGGCAGTGAGTACTAGATCTTATAATACCACACAGGGTCAAAATCAATGTCGTCTCAGTTCAGTCTTTGGAAGCAGTTGCTTAAATAGATTAACCAGCAAGACTTCCAGCTAACATCAGATCTTGTTGTCTAACCAGCACTTTTTTAGCGCTGTCAAACGATTAATCGCGATTAATCGCATCCAAAATAAAAGTATTTGTTTACATAATATATGTGTGTGTACTGTGTATATTTATTATGTTTTAATGTATGCATATAAATGTACATGTATATAAATACTAACACATGCATGTATATATTTAGGAACAATGAGTTAGGTTTTATATTTAAATCATTTATGTAATACTAGAAATTATATAAATTTAGAACATGTAAATACGTCAATATTTTTAAAATATACCTCTATACTGTACATGTGTATATGTATATATGCATAATAAATATACACAGTGCACACACATATATTATGTAAACAAAAACTTTTATTTTGGATGCGATTAATCGCGATTAATCATTTGACAGCACTACACTTTTTGCTGGAGAACAGCATGGCGATGTTGATCTACCAGTCAGACCAGCACTAAATCAACACTAACCACCATAAACCAGTAGAAATGAACTAAAAATCGAATTGATCATAACTTGGTTATGACCAGACTTTTAAAAATCAAAACCATCCCATAGCTTCTCGATCTTCTATCTCCAGGCACGATTGCTCCATTGCCAAAGACTGTGGACCCCAGCCAGGAGAATAGGCAGGGCAATGAGGGACTTAAAATGATGGTAACAATCATCTGCATTCTGGTGGCAATTTCCATGGTCTTCATTGTTCTTCTGGTATTGAGGAGGAGAAGAAGAGAGCAGAGGCTCAAGAGATTACGAGGTGTGTGGACACATGCCATATCTAGTGAACAGAACATCACACCTACTTGATGATACTCTGATTCATTTCTTAATACACTCTTAATATCAAACAGTATTCTGCAATGCATTACTTTTTAATTTATCTTAATTCAACAGATGCAAAGAGCCTGGCAGAGATGCTAATGAGGTAAAGAACAATAGTAATATCATTGGCCTATAAATCAGTGCACTTTGTCATAAAGCAGCGCATGTAATTGTTTTATGTTGTTTGGATGTGTATCTCCAGTAAAAATGCACGTACACCAGACACTGTGAACAAGCAGCAGCAGACTCTGAGGATGCACATCGATATCCCACGTGCTCAGCTACTCATCGAGGAGAGAGACACTATGGAGACAATCGGTAAGAGACCATTGTGTAACATTAGTAGATTACCTTTCCCTAAAGGCCCTGATATATCCTTCAAGCGAAATTGAAGAACGAACTGGTGTGACCATTTCGCCAGAAAATCAGTCCAAAACAAAGTTTGTTTGCAGTTAATTTGAGAGTTTGAAACTGGAAACTTGTCTTGTACTGTTTGTGCTAACATGAATGATACCACCTCAAATCATGTGGCTTGTTAAGCAGAGGTGTGCTATTACTTTTCTTTAGCAATGCAAAAAAAGCCAATAACACCCACCACTCATAAACAGTATATTGCTTGATGGTAATCTTCTCTACTTTAATTAACCTGTTTGCCTCTGTCTTTCAGATGACCGCTCCACAGTGCTGTTGACGGACAATGACTTTGGAGAAACATCTAAACAGAAGTCCTCAACCGTCACCCATACAGTGCATTACCAGTCTCTATCTCAGGCCACTGGACCACTAGTAGACGTGTCTGATGCTAGACCTGGTACAAGTAAGAACTGAACTAGTCTGCTTGGTTATGTTGATGCCATAACTTCTCATAAAGCTGCCTATTTGTTTAGATGACTTAATAGAAACAAGGTTGCTTATACACTGTGTTTGACATCAACAAACTGTCCAGGAGTAGTCTATAGAAGATGCAGAACATCACAATTTACTATCAGATGTAAATAGTCTACTAGATCAGAATTTGTGAATCTCAAATCATAATGTGTTTAAAATAGAATGCCATAGAATATTAATTATGTAAAATTTTTCTGCTTCTTTTTTTTTTTTTTTAGTCTCAAATTATGCTCTATACTCCTACCCAAAGCACAATAAGTGGACACATACCATACCTTGTAACCATGTTATTATTTTACTTTAGCCCAGTGGTCGATCATTTGGAGAATTCCTACAAAGTAAAATATTTTTGCATCCATATTTGCATCTGTAAGGTGCAGATTAACCCTCTGGTGCTCTTCGCTCACTTTTGACTGAAAAATCTTCTGTTTTGAATTTTTAGAAATCACAGCTTCATCGGAATGGTACGAAACTTGGTGATGTTTATGGCATTTGGAATGTGAACACACAAAAAAATTAAGGGCATGATTTAGTGTTGGTCGAACAAACAACTATTCCACTTGGACCGACCATAGGAAATGAATGGGAAATCGACAAAAACACAAAAATTCTCAGAATTTTTGTGTGTACAATCTACAAATCTGACACAATGCAGAGAAAAAGTACACAGCAATGACAAGGTGAAACTCTAAAACAGGGGTCCAAACTCGGCCCTAGAGGATTAAACACACCTGAACCAGCTAATCAAGGTCTTAATAGGCATACTAGAAACTTGAAGGCGGTTGTTGAGCAAGTTTGGAGCTAACTCTGCAGACACCGCCCTCCCAGGATTCTGGAGTTTGGGCACCCATTCTTCTCTAAAATATCACAGTGCAAAACCAACCATCCACTCATACACACAATGCAATACACAACACTTATACACACACTCACACTCACACACCTATGAACTGGTGTGACTGGAACACTGCAACTATGTAAAGTAAAATCAATAATTCAACTACAATTTAGTAAAGAAGTGGACAGCAAGGAAGGGGTTACATTCTAAAACATCAAGAGTGCAAAACAGACACACACACACAATTATACACACTCACAGACGCACACACACACACACACAACATACTCAAATGAATTTGTATGGCTATAACCATATAGCCAAAACGAGTCAGAAACTGAAATAAGAGGTTGAAATCAGATCAAACCCAGAAGGATTAAGCTCTGATAAGACATTTCTGTTATTTTTTGTTACATTTTTATAGAATTTTTATGTTGTGTAACAAAATTCTTTCTCTGTGTTCAGGTTTGACTGGTGTAAAATTAATGTAAAAACTGACATTTCAAACCAACATTTCAAACAAAAAAATCTAAACTTTTATAAAAAGTTGTTTTTGAGAATGTCTAAATATATATCCAAACCCAAAACTTAATAAAAATAAGTATTTGTCTAAAAACAATTAGAGAATCTATAGGCCTTTTATATACAGCTATATAGGAATATATGGGCTAAACCATGGAATTGCAGAAGTTTTTCTTATTTTACTCCCACCAGATGGCACTAATCTGGCTTCGAAAATGGGATTTTAAAGGCTTGACTCTATTTAAAGGTGCAGTAGGAGATCTTGGAAAATACTGGAAAACTTTAGCCTGATAGCACTGAAAGCAAACATCCCACCCTCCCAGCAATCGCCGTCCAAAGACACGCCCCCTGAACACATATACGCTCACAGACCAGAATACCAGAAACAACATTACTACAATATGCGACATCATGGTTCCCATTACAGCCCAACAATTCCCCTGCTCAGGGAGTAGGGAGCAGTGAACACTGTGTAGGGATCATGTCGATCGGAACACAGTTCATGCACGTATCTCACTTCTAACGAGCTGGTTACTCTGATCGCAAGGACTGGAATTGGGAACCGCTGGGCTACATCATGTGGCATTCACCAGTGAGAAAACTTTAAAAGTACTACAATACCAGGGAGGAAGATCGGGTTGTTGATGTTTGTTTGCCATTCTCGCTTTGTCTGCACAGCGTGCGTGAACGCGTTGATGACGTATCCTGTCTGCGCGAACTGGGTACATATGTTGATATGTTTTTGATTGGACGAAACATTTCTTATTCAACGCCTTCCCAGAATATATAAATACAGATAAAGACGTTTAGGACACTTAACTTGATTGCTATTGGGATGTGAAGAGACTTTCAACCAGCATAACAAAAAAAAAATTCTGAAGACAATTACCTATTGCACCTTTAACATGAAATACTGCATTCATTGCAAAGTAATATAAAAATATATTTACATTTTTTAATGATTATTTTCAATGGGCATTGTAATAAATATGAATTAGTGCCATGAAATTATCTCAAAATACAAAATATTATCGAACAAAAATATCTCACATTGATTTAACTGAAAATAAAAAAAGTTTTTTAGGTGTCCGGTCACTTTTGGCCGTGAATATCACAAGTGTGACTCCCAAATGAGGAGCACCAGTGCAGATACCCCAATGAAATATTACTCCAGTTGACGTATAAGTACTTATTTTATATTTTACTTGAGTAAAAATAAAACGGCACTTCTTTTTGAACATGCTTAAGTATTAAAAATAAAAGTACTGAATGGTATATAGTATAATATATAGTATAAAGCCCCAGTACTGTATTACTAATTATAGGAAAGTACATTTTTTTGTTTGTAATCAAGGATCTTTGTGCAGTAGTGATATAGAACTGTAATGCAGTCAAGACATGGATTTAATCATCATCTTAGAATGTCTAAAGTTGAATTGGATACCTCAGTGTATTAGATTAATGCATTGTCCTCTGCACCTCTTGCCTGTCCGTTATCCTGAATAATCATCATAAACATGCTTTCATTTCACATCACGCCATTGAGTATGACCTGAAAGAATATTGAGGTTGCCTCTCTCCAGTCCTATGATTTGAATAACATATACAGCACATGAACGGTTTGATTGAGTTCACAGGAAGTGAATATCAACTTTCTCTGCTCATTGATGGCGTCAGTGGAGCTGAACTGAAGAGGAGCATTTCTCTGACACAGGTCGTGATTACAATCATTGATGATTCAGGTGGATTCGCCAGCGTTGACTTAAAGGAACAGTTCACCCAAAAATTGTAGCAAAAATGTAGCAAGGACATCAGTAAAACAGTCCATGTGACATCAGTGGCTCAACTTCAGTTTTGCGAAGCTACGAGAATACTTTTTTATGTGCAAAGAAAACAAAAATAACAATTTATTCAACAATTCTTCTCCCCCGAGTTACGTCTTCCGCCATTTTAGAGAGTATCACAACACATACGCACGCTTTCCCCAGTGTGTAAACAACGCTGATTACACAGATTATGTTCATGCGCGCGCTTTCTCCCCCGAACGTAAACAGCGCTGATTACGTCGATTACGCTCTTGGGTTACGCTCCAAAATGGCGGAAGACGTAACTCGGGGGAGAAGAATTGTTAAATAAATTGTTCTTTTTGTTTTCTTTTCGCTCAAAAATTATTCTCGTTGCTTCGCAAAACTGAAGTTGAGCCACTGATGACACATGGACTGTTTTACCGATGTCCTTACTACGTTTCTGGACCTGGGAACATTACAGTTGAGTTGCTGTCTATGCAGGGTCTGAGAGCTCTCCGATTTCATCAAAAATATCTTCATTTGTGTTCCGAAGTTGAACGAAGATCTTACAGGTTTGGAACGACATGAGGCTGAGTAATTAATGACAGAATTTTCATTTTGGGGTGAACCAACCCTTTAAATAATTGTTTACGCCAAAAATGAAAATTCTGTCATGTTCACCCTCATGTCATTCAAACCCATGACTTTTTTATGGAGTTCCAAAAGAACGACTTTTACAAAGTTCTTTTCTCTATTTTCAAGGTGTTTTATGGAGTATTATGGCTCTTTACAGTACATTGTAATATTATGGTTAATCAGTACCATAGATACAATTGAAGACAAATGTTTACATACACCTTGCAGAATCTGCAAAATGTTAATTATTTGACCAAAATAAGAGGGATCATACAAAATGCATGTTATTATTTTAGTACTGACCTGAATAGGTTATTTCACATAAAAGATGTTTACATATAATCCACAAGAGAAAATAATAGTTGAGTTTATAAAAATGACCCCGTTCAAAAGTTTGCATCCCCTTGATTCTTAAAACTGTGTTGTTACCTGAACGACCCACAGCTGTTTTTTTTTGTTTAGTGATAGTTGTTCATGAGTCCCTTGTTTGTCCTGATCAGTTAAACTGCCTGCTGTTCTTCAAAAAATCCTTCAAGTCCCACAAATTATTTGATTTTCCAGCATCTTAGTGTATTTGAACCCTTTCCAACAGTGACTGTATGATTTTGAGATTCCCCCCCCCCAATTTCCCCCCCGCTTTGTTTTCACACTGAGGACAGCTGAGGGACTCATATGCAAATATTACAGAAGGTTCAAGCGCTCAAAAACAGTCATCAGTGTCCTTCAGTGCGATCCGCAGTGTTGTCCTCCGTGTAAATCATTGTAAATCATTCAGGTAACAGCACAGTATTAAGAATCAAGTGTATGTAAACTTTTGAACGGGGCCATTTTTATAAATTCAACTATTATTTTCTCTTGTGGACTATATGTTATGTTAAATGTCTTTTTCAGGTCAGTACTAAATAAACAATAACATGCATTTTGTATGATTCCTCTTATTTTGGTGAAATAATTAACATTTTGCAGATTCTTCAAGGTGTATGTAAACTTTTGACTTCAACTGTATACCTGGCGTATCAAAGTACCACGGTATCATCATCTGATACCATCACTACACCATAGTATAACCACAGTAGTTTTTTATAAAGGAGGGCAGAGATTTGGTTCACTTTACGCTGGTCACTCTGTGCCGTATTAACGTGTACTGTATGTCTCTGTTTCCTCAGACCCCACTGCCCGCCGCACAGCTAAAGCAGGTCCCGCCACACGCAGTCGATACGCCAGCCAGTGGACCCTGAACCGACCGCACCCTCCCGTCTCCTCACACACCCTCACTACTGACTGGAGGCTTCCCACACCCCGCGCCACGGGCTCAGTGGACAAAGAGAGTGACAGTTACAGCGTCAGTCCCTCTCAGGACACAGGTAACAGCCAACTGTTTCAGTTAAAGAAATCATGCACGAAAAAAAAAATAGTAATAGTATGACGTTCTATGAAAACACACTGTAACTTTCAAACCTGGAAATACGTGGCTCTAAATACATTTCAAATACAATACAGTCCAGTGAGTGGCGCTAAAATGCAGGTTCAATATGTGACCCTGGTACGATTTTTTTTACGTTGATATAGGTACGTATTGCTGTGTTTTTATTACATTGCTTCAGGTACGTATACGGTGGTTGATAATTCAAATATACGGGGAGTGTCGCTAAAAGTTATTGCGCTATCGTGTTGGAAATATCACCTACACCAAACCCAACCCTAAACCTACCCAATACAACAAATGCAAAACTGGTATAAAAACAGATTTGTTGATGCAACCGTTCCATTTGAACTTCCTTATATGCAGGTTTGAATTGTTTTGTGGAACCGTAATTTCACGGGATTCGTAACACCAAGCTCTTCACCTCTCAAGTCGAACTCCATACTGTGTGAGCTACCGAACAAACCTACTGAATATAAAAACCCATACATATGAAGCTGGATATGTGACCCTAACGTTCAAAAGTATCAGTTTTTAAAGGTTGTAGCATGTTACAATTGTTTTGAATTCATAACATGATATTCCCTCAAGTAATTGTGCGAAATTTAGGCTTTATTAATTAAAACTGTGGACAAGCAAATCGTACTTTGTGTGAAAAGGAATAAAAGTTGTCTGAGTTTTACTGCCTCTAGTGTTTATTTCAACTGGAAACTGCAGCAATTCATTCATATGTATTGCAGAAATGCATTTAGAAGCCCATATTTCCAATGAGTCTATGTTGCAAGATTCCCTCTCCAGTCCATAAAGAGCCTAGTTTTGTTTCAAAATCTGTGACGCTCTAATGGCATACAGATTACAATAACACATGACCATCCATATTTACATGTTAACGCCTATTTAAGTATTCAGGTCTGAATCATTTTTGTCCATCCATTGAAAACAAACCTCATTTGTTCTCGCGGAAGCGCAGACGTGCTTGTGTGAAAGCATGCTTGGCCGTCCATTTAACACATTTGATGTGCCCTATGTATGTCCATGGATCAGTGTTTATAGTATGTGACTAAAAGCCTAAGTTAAATATTAAAGCGATCATGTGTCTTCAGAGACTTTGGATTAAACTGCTTGATTATACAGTGTATGGATTACTTATGGAAATGGAGATGTTTTTTGTACTTTTTGATTTGTGAACGTTTTGGTTACGTGGGCTTTAAATGAGTGGACAAAAATGGCGAGAGAATATAAAAAATATCTTCATTTGTGTTTCAAAGATGAACAAATGGTCTTATGTGTGAAAAAGTTTAGTGTTACAAATGAGTGACTGATGTTTATTTTTAATCAAAATTCCTGCACCAACTATATTTGGACCCAACAGAAAACTCTCAAATCTTTAATTAAACTGTGTTGCTCATTTGACAAGCAAAGAGATTATCAGAGAGCATTTCCATAGAAAAATATTTGACCGGTCAGACAGATGATGGTCATGAAAATTTTTATAACTGACATTATCAGTTGAATGTATTACCAGAAGTCAGAATTAATGAAAAAGACAGCATGACACTGCAGTAACATCCCATGTAACCCAAATGGACCACAAGCTTTGTGAAATATAATGCCATGTGCACCAACCAACCCCCCCCGAGTTCTCTCTCACAGACCGTGCTCGCAGCAGTATGGTGTCTACAGAAAGCGCCTCCTCCACGTACGAGGAGTTAGCCCGTGCTTACGAACATGCTAAGATGGAGGAACAGCTGCGACACGCTAAGTTCACGATCACAGAATGTTTCATCTCAGACACATCCTCCGAACAGATGACGGCCGGCACCAATGATTACACAGACAGCCTGACGTCCAGCACGCCGTCAGAGTCAGGCATCTGCAGATTCACTGCTTCCCCACCCAAACCACAAGACGCCAGCCGGGTCATGAACATGGCCGTGCCCAAAGCACACCAGACCCGGTAAGACCTGGCCGACAACCTGGCGACCAAATACACCAAATCCGAGGAAGGAAGCATCAACTTGCCTAGTCTCCAGTTCAAACTAAATTCTCAAACTGACACTGTTGTATCAAAATGAAGCTCAGTAAGAACTCTCTAGTGTGTAGGCATCTTTAGAACAGCAACACTGTGCAACTTCTGGTCAAATGTTTGGAATTATTAAGATGCTTTTCAAGGAAATCCAAAGCTCACCAAAGCTACATTTGTTTAATGAAAAACACAGTAAAATTGAAATATTGCAAAATATTATTACAATTTAAAATAATATTTTCTATTTAAATTCATTTTAAAATGTAATTTTCAGCAGCCAGTCTTCAGTGTCACGTGATCCTTCAGAAATAATTCTAGTATGCTGTTTTGGTGCTTAAGAAACATTTCTTCTTATTATCAATGTTCCAAAGTTTTTGCTGCTTTTTTTGGGGGGGGTATTTGTGATAAACTACCGTTTGATGTAATTAAAAAGTAAAAAATAATTTGTACGAATTTTTAGAAGTGTTCCATTTTATTTATAGCATGGATGCATTAAATTGAACAAAAGTGATAGTAAAGACATTTATAATGTTACAAAATATTTATATTTGAACTTTTATTCAATCATAGAATGTAGAAAAAAATGTAGCATATATTATTAAGCAACAAAAAATGCACCAAATCAGCATATTAGAATTATTCCTGAAGAAAATGAAAGATTTGATTCAGCTTTGTCATCACAGGAATACATTTATATAGAAAATATATTCAAATAGAAAACGGCTATTTAAAATTTTTTAAATATTTTGCGATATTACTGGTTTTGCTAGCGCAAGCCGTATTGTGGAGTTAAAATAGTACTCTCAGGATTTACTAAAGATGCGCAGTGATGAATTAGCGCTGAAAAGGCGTGGACACAGTTATGTTTGTGCCTGACCTTATTGAATATGCATTTGAAGGAGTTTCCCTTTCAGACGCAAAATTTATGGGAGGAGATATTAAAATGAATCACACAATGCGATTTACTAACGTTTACACTCATCAAATTACTGGTATTTGGGCCATTATTAACGCCCCAAAAAAGCACGTCTTAAAGCAGGCATTAATTTGTGCTGCTCTTGGCAGATTGCACTGGTCATTATGGAAATGATCTGGCTGTGTCTGTGTTAATGTGCGCATTGTCAGTAAACCACACGCAGAATTTTTGTTCTGCGTGTGGTTTTTTTGTCCCCCCCCCCAAAAAAAATTTCCAACATTTTGACCAGTAGTGTATGCGTGCGAGCTTTCTTATGTGTTTTCCACACGTTCCTCAGTTTACCTGTTCACCAGTCAGCTGTCACTCTTGCAGTGTGCTGTCAATTCCTGTGTTGATGGGTACAGGCTTGAAGCCAAACACACTGCCATGTTCTTTTCACATCAATGGGCTTAACGTGTCCTGCGTCTGGGCCACCCAGGGCTGATTTTGGCCCCAGACGGATCTTGAGTTACTGGTTAGGGTTTAGGGTTACTGTCTCATTGTGAATGTATCTAGGCATTATGCCCCCAGACAGGAAGCCTTTGGTTAGTGAGAGCACCTGGGCAAATAGGGCCGATCTGCATCCTGTGCTGGGGAGGTATCATCTGTCTTTACAAAACAGCAGTTTACTATCACAATGGAGCTGTTGAATGTGATATGAACTTCAAGCACTGGCCTTATTGGAAAAGAGTTTATATAATACTGTATTCCACTCATTTAATCACCCAGATACTTAGAGAAACATGAAAACAAACAAATCCATTGAGAGAGAAAGTGAGGTTACATTCATTCTTGTCTGATCAAGCAATGTTTTGTATGTGTGAGGTATATATGACATCTTTATCTTTGATTTAAAATCCAGCTAGTTGTTTGGACAACTAGATGATTAGTCTATTACAACAATTTGTATGTATGCACAACCCAAGTATAGGCAGCGAGGCATCTCACTAGGTTTTGGAACAGAGCTCATGAACAATCAGTTGAATTAAGCAGTCACGGCAGTTGATTTTTAAAGAGATACATTCATAATTATTTTTAGAAAATAAAACTTCAGTCTATGTTTAATAAAGTGGCTGACCATTTATCACTGGGTTTAATAAAGCCTATTAAACAAATTTCAAATGATTAAATTTAACTAAAAATAATAATAATAATAAAAAAAAATCAAAATGAAAGAAAGATTCATAATACTAATTATTTTTTTACGAGTAAAAATCTAATTTTTGCTCAATTGTTTGTATGATGTTTTGTTGCCAATTGCAATGTAAACACATTTTCTTCAATAGAGTAGATATTTTCCGTTATAGGTCCAAATTGTATATTGTATTATAAGTAAATTTGGAACTTTATATAGAAGGGTATAATGTAATGCACAATGGTAAGGAAATGGAAATAGGAAGATTGAACAGGATAGGAATAAAAATTGGCGAATACTCTGTGAGAGTTTGAGATGTAGTTTAGTGATGGTTTTGATATGTATCTTACATGAAGTTTAGTATAGAATTTAAAAATGCTTTATTGATTCTCAGTTTCCCCTGAATTCAATTTCCAGAGGAGATCAATGGAGTACAAGTATCTTATCCTATCCCACCCTAAACCTATTCTGTCCAATCCTAAAACTACACTGTCCATGTCCTGTACTGTCCTGACCTGCTATATGGTATCAATAGACCCGAGGAAAACCCAGAATCTTATTTTGAACCTAGAGCATTCCTTTAAAATCTACTTCCTCTATCTTTTTTCCCTCATTTACTTGTTGTGGAAACCTGTCCCAAACCAGTCCAATCTTGCCCTATCCTTACCCGAACTATCCTATCCCTACCCTACCATAATTTAACCCTAACAAAATCCTCACGCTTAACTCTCCTAAGATATTACCCTGTACTACCCTAACACAAACCTATCCTATCCCAACCTAGACCTTCCCTAAACCTACCCTGTCCTGTCCTGTTCTACCTTTTAATTCTACCTGTAATATTCTACCGTAAACCTATCCTATCCTGCACTAAACTTAACCTAACCCCCTCCTAGCATATTCTGTCTTACTTTGTACTGCCCTAAAACAAATCTGCACTATATCCTAAATCTATCCTACTCTACCCAATAGTAAATCTGTCTTGTCCTGTCCTGTCCCTATGCTACCCTGAAGCTAACCTAGCATACCCTATCCTACCATAAAACAAATCTATCCATTTCTAAACATATTTTATCCTACCCTTTAACCTACTCTATTCTGTTCTGTCCTATCCTAAACCTGACCTGTTCTACCCTACCCTACCTTATCCTATCCTAAAACTCTCCTGTCCTGTCCTTTGCTGTTGATAGATCTTGAACCCAGAACATTCCTTTAAAGGATTAGTTCACTTCCAGAATAAAAAATGTCCTGATAAATTACTCACCCCCATGTCATCCAAGATGTTCAAGTCTTTCTTCAGTCGCAAAGAAATTAAGTTTTTTTTAAGGAAAACATTCCATGATTTTTCTCCTTATAGTGGACTTCAGTGGTGGACAACGATTTGAAGGTCCAAATTGCAGTTTCAATGCAGCTTTAAACGACTCTACCTGATCCCAGCCGAGGAATAAGGGATTTTCTTAAATTTATATTTATATACTTTTTAACCACAAATGGTGGTTATACTTTTTAACCACCGGCTTGCTGTAGCTCTGCGATGCGCATCTTCACACATTGCGTAATCCTGTTGGAAAGGTCACGCGCGGTTAGTTCTCCGTCTGTGTACTTCGGTTAAAAACGCCATCTCATTTTCTCCTCCAACTTTAAAAAACATTGTTGTTTTACATTATTGGTAAAGGGCAATGACTTTATTTGCATGTTGGCTTTATAAACACTGGGTCTGTACTTCGCCTACGTCTAAGCATTACCTTTCCAAAATCCCTATAAAGACGCGCATCGCAGAGATAATGCTAGCGAGCATGGGGTTAAAAAGTGTATAAATATTAGGGATGCATGATATTAGCGAACCAATATCGGAATCGGCCGATAATGGATGTAAATATAAATATCGGCATCGCCCGATTTGAAAAATAATGCCGATATGTCTTACCTATAAGAGGAATACATTATCTCACATTTGCTCAGGGTGTGCTAGCGATTAGATAATGTCAACAGTGCGATTAGATCACGTCAGCAGTGTGGCTCATTCTTGAAGCAAAGTTTTGCCTGAATGGTGATTGGATTAACTGTTTTGGATGCTGCATTTAAACTGAGAATGCACGTACAGATGACGGTTCAGAATTTTTACAACTCTTTGCTTTAGACCAGGGGGTGTCAAACTCAATTCCTGGAGGGCCGGAGCCCGGCAGAGTTTAGATTCAACCCTAATTAAACACACCTTAACCAACTAATCAAGTCATTCAGGCTTATTTGAAAACTACATAGAATGTGTGTTGGAAAAAGGTTGGAACAAAACTCTGCAGGGCTCCAACCCTCAAGAAATTGAGTTTGACACCCCTGCTTTAGACCATTTACAAATGTTACATCATAAAATAAAATGTTAGGGTTAACACTGCATCTTTCTGGGGAAACAAATGCAGCGATTGATATATATTTTATTTATAGTTATTTTCAAATCTTCAATGTATTGTCATTATAAAATAACTTTATTATTATTTAATTCTAACACATAAGTTCCTGTTAAAAACTAACCAAAATTAAAAATAATTATATATCAGCATCGGCTGTCGGCCAAAATTGGTTGAAAATGATCGGCATATCGGATATCGTCAAAAATCCAATATCGAGCATCCCTAATAAATAATAATCCCTAATAATTTTTTTTTTTATTTAATCTTTTTTTTTTTTTTAAGAAAATGACCAATCGTTTCACTAGATAATATCCTTGTTCCTCGGCTGGGATTGTGTAGAGCCCTTTGAAGCTGCATTGAAACTGCAATTTGGACCTTCGCTGGCCACCATTGAAGTCCACTGTATGGAGAAAAATCCTGGAATGTTTTCCTCGTAAACCTTAATTTCTTTGCGACTGAAGAAAGAAAGACATGAACATTTTGGATGACATGGGGGTGAGTAAATTCTCAGGAAAGAGAATTTTTTCATCATTTATCTCAGTGTGGAAAGCAAATCTGATCTTTGAGCAGTGCTCACACTTACATGACCCTGTCTGTCTTGTAGCAGGTGAACTGGTCCATCTTCCCCCTTACCTACGCATGGACTTCCTTTTGAACCGGGGAGCAGCCCCTTCAGGTCGAGAGGCCACAGGACAGACTTGTATGGACCCGCAGAAGAGCCGAATGGCGAAGCGGCCAGCCTTGCTGGCCCCCACACCCTCCGAGACCCCCTCGTCAGCCCTCTCTTCCTCCGGCCCCCCCAGCAGAGAGGCAGTACAACAGTGGCAGCCGGGAACTGCCTCCACACTGCCACAGCGCGAGCCGGGCGACCTGGCCCAGGCCGCCAAACTCAGCAGCTCCCAGGAGTCGCTTCTAGACTCCAGAGGACACCTGAAACAAAGCAACAACCCCTACGCAAAGTCCTACACACTTGTATAACACAGGACTACAGCTGCGGACCACGTTGCACTGTCACGCACACACAAACACGTGAGGACCTGCTGCAAAGACGAGCGCTTTTCTGATTCAGAGATGAGTCCTGTACATACATTCTGAATTCCTAAAGAAGTGGATAGTTTTCTTTGCATCTATCTATCTATCTATCTATCTATCTATCTATCTATCTGTCTGTCTATCTATCTATCTATCTCACTCTCTCTGCTGTTTTTTTACACTTTCTTTCTTTGGCTCACCTTCTTCTCTTGCCCTCTTTTCTGACTGAGTTGGATTTTTTTTACTTAATCATTCATTTATTTTAAATACCACCGTTATGAAGATTGCCAAAATTATTTATTTAAATTGACAGAGGAACTACTTTTGAATTTATATCAAGGATAATTCTATAGTCATTATTATATAAAAATAGAGAAAAATTATCAAAAAATGGTTTAAAAAAGTAGGGTGTGGTCAGCTCTGCAGGAAGATGTTTCTTTCTCTATCCATGACTCTATTGTTTTGATGAAACGATGAGGTGCGATCGGCATTTTTTCGAAGCCGTTTGTCACAGCGGTGTATCTGACGATCGCAGAAGATGTGGAGGAAGGACAACGACTCCACCGTGGAAGACACGCGTCCACATTTTCCAGTCGTCTCAGAATGTTGTGCTTTCTAAGGACTGCATGGGGACCAGAAAATAAAAAATTAATTCCACGAGATTTTCGTCACACTAAGGGATTATATAATGTTATAATATATGTTATGACATTATATATATATATATATATACATTATAATATAATATAAATATAATTATACATTTAAACATGAAAAGATCACTTTTATTTGTGGATAATACAGGGAAAAAAGATTTGGTAAATAAAGTCCTTAGTCATGTTTGCACACATTTGGTTTGATTAGAAAATTAAAACTGTTGGGTTCTCCTGTCTTTTTTTCCACTCATGGAGTTTTTTTGTGACTGCGTAACGGTAGTTTCATCGGATGAGCTGCGGAGCATGTGTGACACATAGAGAGAACCGTGGAAGAACCGTAAATGTCTATCTGCCGTTTTCTCCAGCAGATCCCTTGAATGAATGGTATCTGATTCACCTGTTTGTAGATGGTGTGGCCTGTTTTGTGTAAGACACGCAACAAAGAGAAGATATTTTAATTGAGCAATATGACACTGGATTTACTAATAATTTCGTAATTCTTGGACATCTTGAAGTACTAACAGATATGAATGTATTCAGTAATGCATAATGAAAAATAAACCCGAAGATGATTGACAATAAAGAGACAAACTAATGACGCAGTCTCTAAACTATAATTGACAAACGTTTTTAATGATGACAGTAGACAGGCAGAATGATGAAAATCATCTAATGCTCCACTTGATTTGTTTTTACCATTCATGTCTTCAGTTGTCAAGCCTGCCATTCGAATGTCAGTCTAGACGTCAGTTAGATGCTTGCCTTAAACAAGACCAAAATGATCAATCGTGATGCTTGTCAAGATGACAATAATGTAAAATGACTGTATTAAAAATCCTCATAAGTAAAACATGCTGGTGCATCACCGTATCAGAATTAGCTAAAGTCAGGAAAAGAATGTCATAATGCCCAAAAATCTAGAGGGTCTAGGACAGGAAGTCAAGGGAATGTTTTGTGACCATGTTACAAACTCAGACACCCATCCATGATCATAACCAACAGATGGCACTACAATGTCTTTTGAAATGTTTATGATAGGAGCTCTGAATACTGTCTGTAGGAGGAGCTCTTCTGTTTGTGTGGATTTCTCCTCAATCAGCTGAAAACCAGCACATGCCGTTATTAATGCACTCACACTATAGCAAATCAGTAGAATTGACTTTTCTCTCCAGATCTGTTTAATAATGCGTGGCATTTGCAGTCTAACTCAAGGCCTCGTGTTCATCTGGACACCTCCAACTCAACTAAAATAAGTTTTCTTTACTTTTTCTTTCATTCGGTTGAACTTGTCATACAAATGTTTTATGCATGGAGGACAGAAAATGACACCTGAGAACACTAACATATAATGAAAACTAAAATATAAATCTAAAATACAAGAAATACATGTCTATAGATCAATGAATTTGCATTGTTTATCTGATAAACATTCAGAAGTTTTTATATTTTTGTACAATCTCCTTCAATTTGGTCAGAAATCACCATCAGCCACTAAAACATAGTTTGGTTGTGTTAACAGTGTGACTTGATAAATCTATCATTTAAACACTGATGAGAATACACTGAGACTACAGGCTTGCTGTGATGACAAAATAACTGTATTTTGAATATTACACAGGCCTATTAAATGCAGTTGTTTTGCATTTCTGGAGTTGCTAGGCCTTTTAAAGGTTAGAGCAAATGATTTTTAAAATCCCAGTCAACCATGAGAATGGCAACTTCACCAAACAAATTGCCCTGACCAGAGATTGTGTAGCCATATACTGAACTCATAGCAGATGAAATATGGAGAAAGGACATTCAGGGCTAAGGTTGGCATCGTTATTACCAGTTTTTAAAAGCTTTTGTGGATATCTGACAGTGATGACAATAGGGACACAGTTAATAAACCGTATTAAAGATATTTATAAAAAAAATAAAATAGAATTCTTTAAAATACACACAATATATTATCATTCAAAATTTTGAGAGTACTATGAAAAGTTTTGTTTTTAAAAGATTTTGTTACTTTCATTCACCAAGGAAGCAATCTGAGTGGGCACCTTGATATCCATTTGACGTCAAATATTAGTCAAGACTTGATCAAGATGCTGTAACATCATTTTAATTTAAATTCAGTTTGGACGGCAATTTCTCCAGTGTGATATCCCATAGCAACATCACTTGAAATTGGTTTAATGTATATGTTGGCCAATATGTTTGATTCAATTAACATCAAATCAATGTCACATCAAGTAGTTGACGTCAGTTTGATTTGCATATTTGACGCTTAAGTTTTTCTGGACAATCAATGCGTGTTATCGCCAATCTTGCTGTCTGGTTATAGATTTTACGACATGACTTATTTCTATTAACTCTGGGGGATCATTGTCTTTTGTTCTTCAAACGTTCTGCTCCTCCATGTGCAGTAGTGACACTTACAGACCTCATGCTTTCTAGAGTCTTTCCTTCACACAGCGAAGATGCAGCTGAGCACCAGAAGCATCTGTTTCTCGAATGAACGGTTCTGATGTGCTCCTTCTCTTGCTGTTGTGCACCTGGGCCGTCCACTTCTCTTTCTGTGCTGGTTAGATCCAGTTTGCACTCTTTTTTAAAGACAATAGTGCTCTTATACATCAAGTCTCATTAGATCCGCAAATAACAATAGAATATCACAAAAAAGGAGCCCATACCACTGATGGGGGGTTTAAAGGGGGTCATATGACGTTGCTAAAAAGAATATTATTTGGTGTAGTGAAATATGTTTATGCGGTTTAAGGTTTAAATAACATATTATTTTCCATATAATGTACATTATTGTTTCTCATCTATGCCCCACCTTTCTGAAACGTGTAAATTTTTACAAAGCTCATCGTTCTGAAAAGCGAGGTGTGCTCTGATTGGCCAGCTATCCAGTGCATTGTGATTGGCTGAATACCTCAAGCTTGTGATGGAAATGTTACGCCCCTACTCCTC
This sequence comes from Sinocyclocheilus anophthalmus, assembly GCA_018155175.1. Lineage (NCBI taxonomy): Eukaryota > Metazoa > Chordata > Actinopteri > Cypriniformes > Cyprinidae > Sinocyclocheilus > Sinocyclocheilus anophthalmus. The sequence continues at coordinate 216,298 of JADLZN010005092.1, forward strand.
ATATCTGTTGGATGCGCTCCCGCAGGAACTAGACTCAGTCCAGCTGCTCTGCTCTTGCACATCCCATCATCGGTTCTCTTTTTGCAGTTCAGTCAATGTACTGTTAGGAGTAACTGAATAACTTGGGATATTGGTTTATTTCGTGTCAGAAGGAGTGTCAGGCACGTTTATAAACCGAATAACTTAAGTAATTTGTGGATTAGTGCATACTGGACTGGAGACGCGAACCGTTTTAAACGATTCAGTTCGATTTGGTGAACTGGTTCGACCGGTTCACTAAGAAGATCCGGTTAAATAGAACGATTAGTTTGCGATCCGGACATCACTAGACGAGACAAAACCAATAAAACCCATTATAAACGAGGCATTTGTTGCACCCAGTGGGGACATAATTACGTATTATAATGACTTATAATGTCTTTTTACGCTTTGCGTTGCATCGTGCCGCGTAAACATATAACCATGTCTGCATTTGTGATCAGAGAATCGCTTGACCAATAAACAAACAACACTCTACTCTACACTGCTCAAAACTCGTGTTTGAATCATCAGTGGCAAATTTTTTAAATATGAAAACGTACTTACAGGCTGTGAGTCAGAAGCACCAGACTTTCCTTGCAAATTTGGAACTGCCCAACTTTATGGAAACAGCCTTTGTGCCATAGACGCTACTGGTTCAGGAAACAGTCCTCATCCTCCGCAAAATGTGCTGCACGTATCTGAATATTTGGGTTGAACTGTTTTTGAACAGTGTTGTAAATACAACTTAAACCACTGATTTCTAGTCGTGTCCCTTGTTGAAGGCCAAACAAAGTAGTTTCGCTTACACAACGAAACACACAGCACTCATAAGAGAAGTTAATTCCTGGCTGCTTTTCTTTGCGTGAACATTTGGGCGGCGTTATGCAAAATCTTCCCACATCGTGACGTAGACATGTGGGGGCGTGTTATAGGTAACAGGCCTTGCGCCCTTTTTTAGTGTAGGTGAGTGTTTTTGGTTAACTCTTAACTTTTATAAAGAATATCTCTTTGGATTTGAGACTGTTTGCAACTTTACAGATCTTCTTTAATGCACCAAGGGCTTGTAACACTTCAAAGAGAAAGGAAATTTGAAATCGCATCATATGACCCCTTTACGGGTTTCTTTTCTGTGCCGTGTACTCAGTATTTGAAAAAAAAGGACATTCCGGCCAACATCAAACGCTCATGTATAATTTCTATTATATATTATGGGGCAATAGGGTCATGAGTAGGAGGTTCAAGATCAAAAAAAATCTTGAAACAGTAGGTACACGAATCTCAACGTGCTTTTGCATTTTGCGAGTCCCCATGAGCCCCTGGTGAGATAGCACACTGCAAATTACATGGCTTTAAAACAGTAAATGAAAATAAAAAAATGGCAGTACAAATTGATTCAGGCGGGCTTTTAAAGTGCTGTACTCAGGTTGCACTTTGTTGTACATTTCTGACCTACAGTTTTGAAGATTTTCTCATGGTATTAATGACTTAAAAATTTCATAAATATAGGACCGTTTGTTATTTTTAATGTGTTTGCTCATGATTATCTTGAGGACAAATTCAATTTGTGGCAATTAGGCCAACAACAACTTTGATACAGTTGACTAGTCATGATTGTTTCACTAATGAAGAGAAATGTATTCCCAAGAAGTCACATTTTCACCTCCTATAGCGGCTGATAGCATCATATTCACGTAACTGCACTATGATAAGCCTTTGACTTAATGCATTGCCTGTAAAAGACCATGGGAAGATACCAGTGTGTTCAGTTTCAATAAGCTGACCACTCAAACCACTTAAAAAGCTAAAGCTAAATTACTGACATGTCACATTTTTATTGATTGATTGACCGTTTTTATGATTAATTCAAAAAACTAAAAAGCATAAACGTTTGTCATGGTGTATCAGAAACCTGTGACCCATTTTTGGGTGACATCCTACCAGTTGAGTTCATAGGCTTACATTGGTTATCATCTGCTTGTGAGAGTGGAAGTGAGATGATATTTTAGGTGTTTTCATGTCTGGATGGAACATACAGTAGTTCATCAGCAGCAGCAGCAATCTAGTTCCAATACTGCATTATGTCCTTGGGCCCAGCGGTGGCAAGACAGGTTTTTGGTCGATTGAGAGCCTTGAGCCACATCTACAAGAGCTTTAACTATTGCAAGACACACTTTCGCAGGGAAGAACATACAAGTATATGGCCCTGGTTCATTTGTGTTCAGTGTTTTTCAAGCTCTTCCCTTCTTGTCAGCACCACAGATGGCATTATTTCCCTGTGCTGGGCCTTTAAATCTTTCTGAGGGTGTTTCTTCATGGATCTCTGCTCAGTACAGAGATGTGTGTGTGTGTACAGATGAGGGGATCTGGGCTCAAATACACGAGAGGATTCAGTGTAAATAATATATTACTCAGTGCAATGTGTGACCTTCACCAGATCTGAAGGGTAGGTGCTCTATTCGTACTGAAAGTGCTTTCACATAGAATTTGCTGAGGAAAGAAGGTACAATTTTTGTACTGTCAGCCATTTTGACTCTGATATCAGTTTAAAATATGCAAATTAAAGACTGAGATGTTTTAAACAGGTTTTATGGATTATATTCTGTGAATGAACTGAGATTAGATAAGAGCTGAGAATGTGTGTTATATGGATAGATAACCTGAATTAATTTATCTTGAAAAAAGCAATTCATGTTGTTGATTGCAATTCAAGGATGTTGATGTAGAGACATTTGAAGAAACATTGAACAAACTTGATCGAAATAAAGATTATTGGAGTGTGTTTTACAAGAGAACACTTTCTACTTTGGTTAGTTCACGGTCCAAATTAAATACTTGTATTAAACACCCCGAGGCATCCTAGGTGTATATGACTTTCTTCTTTCAGACGAATCCAATCGGAGTTACATAAAAAATTGTCCTGGCTATTCCAAGCGTTATCATTGCAAGTGGGTGGGTGTTTCTGTTCAACAGTCCAAAACATGTTAAATAAAGCGCGCATCCCTAATAAAGCGTGCCTTCGCCACGCTCCCGGGGCTTTAATAAGGCCTCCTTTACCGAATGCCTGTTATTTTTGTAAGAAAAAGATCCATATATCAAACGTAATGAACACTTTTCTCTCACTTCCGGTATCTGTGATAAGCGGAAGCCATTCCGGCGGATGATGTAGGACGTATGCATCGCGCCTCTGAGAAATGCTAGTCTCGCAAGTTTGTTTACAGGAGCAAAGGAAGCAAAGTTTCCTTACTTTAGGAAAGGATAACCAGTCTCCTCTTGGCTTATATCGAAATCCTCCGACATTTTTCTTTACAATTCCTCGCCTTGTACTTCTAATTCATGACCGGCGTTTTGTTTTGTTCTCCATCCGCGTTCGTCACTAATCACGCAACGCCGACGTCCTACGTCATCCACCCGAAGCTGCTCCCGTGTACAACAGTGAGCGCAAGCAACATTAAAGTGATTATTAACTTTTGAATATGGATATTTTTCGTACCAAAACGCATGGATTTCCTGTCTACAGAGGCCTTTATCAAGCCAGCCGAGGCCATTGGTGCGCACGTTTTATTTAGGGATGGGCCTCTTATGTTATTTTTTTACGTCGTTTGACTGTTGAAGCAGAAACCCCTACTACACAATGATACGCTCTTGGATGAGGCAGGACAATTTTGTTTTTATATCACTCCGACTGTATTCGCTGAAAGAAGAAAGTCATCATACTACTCCGCCTAGGATGCCTCGGGTGAGTAATTAATGGCAGAAATTTTATTTGTGGGTGAACTAACCCTTTAATTCAGGTTTCTTTGTAATTGTGAAAGTTACTAGCAATTACAAAGTGAAACAGTTTAGCAACGTATCTCCTCCACCATTTACATTGGGGGAAAAAAGTATTTAGTCAGCCAGCAATTGTGCAAGTTCTCCCACTTTAAAAGATGAGAGAGGCCTGTAATTTTAATCATAGTTATACCTCAACTATGAGATACAAAATGAGAAAAAAAATCCAGAAAGATCACATTGTAGGATTTTTAAAGAATTTATTTGCTAATTATGGTGGAAAATAAGTATTTGGTCAATAACAAAATTTCATCTCAATACTTTGTTATATACCCTTTTGTTGGCAATGACAGAGGTCAAACAATTTCTGTAAGTCTTCACAAGGTTTTCAAACACTGTTGCTGGTATTTTGGCCCATCCCTCCATGCAGATCTCCTCTAGAGCAGTAATTTTTTTGGGGCTGTCGCTGGGCAACACAAATTTTCAACTCCCTCCAAAGATTTTCTATAGGGTTGAGATCTGGAGACTGGCTAGGCACTCCAGGACCTTGAAATGCTTCTTACTAAGCCACTCCTTCGTTGCCCGGGCGGTGTGTTTTGGGATCATTGTCATGCTGAAAGAAACAGCCACGTTTCATCTTCAATGCCCTAGCTGATGGAAGGAGGTTTTCACTCAAATCTCACGATACATGGCCCCATTCATTATTTCGTTTACATGGATCAGTCGTCCTGTTCCCTTTGCAGAAAAACAGCCCCAAGCATGATGTTTCCACCCCCATGCTTCACAGTAGGTATGGTGTTCTTTGGCACTCAGCATTCTTTCTCCTCCAAACACGACCAGTTGAGTTTTTACCAAAAAGTTATATGTTGGTTTCATCTGACCATATGACATTCTCGCAATCCTCTTCTGGATCATCCAAATGAAGCAAACTTCAGACGGGCCTGGACACGTACTGGCTTAAGCAAGGGGACACGTCTGGCACTGCAGAATTTGAGTCCCTGACGGCGCAGTGTGTTACTGATGGTAGCATTTGTTACTTTAGTCCCAGCTCTCTGCAGGCCATTCACTAGGTCCCCCCGTGTGGTTATGGGATTTTCGTTCCCTCACTATGCGTCTGTTGTCTCTTTTTAAGCTGCATCTCGTGTTTACTCATTTTCGTGCGACCCCGCGCTCCTTTTGATGTGTTATTATTCCTTGGGCGCTGGACCCCCGCGGTTAGGCGAGCATTGTAGCTACCGGGCTCCTGGGAGGGCGCCCTCGATGGCACTCTAGGGTCGAAGAATCAGGCCGCCTCTCACTGTGCGACGGTGCGCCGTAAGTGCGCTGGTCTGTCAACTCCCCGCAACGTGCTTGTTGGACTCTCACTCGAGGAACTCACCTGTCTGGGCCCGGCGCTCGCAGCCCCTCGGGTCTCAGGGCGACAAGGTGTCGCGGTGGGGCAGCCCACGCCGGCTGTCGCGCTCCAGCGCCTGGGGTCCTGTGCTGCGTTCCTGCCGTTTTGGTGAGCTTTGGATGGGTGACTGTGTTGGAGGGGTTGTGGCGACAGTTGAGTGAGCGACAGAGGAGCACTCTTACAGAAGAAGTTTAGCGAGGTCTTTGAGATGCCATCAAAATCTTGCTTGTTTAGTTTGCCCCAAAGAGCGTCTGTCTCTCGCCTGTCCCTTCTAGGAATCTTTACCATATGATGCTCGAAAAAGCCTAGCTATGCCTGGCGGGATTTCTGGAGCGATTTTTTTTTTTTCTCATTTTGTTTCTCATAGTTTAGGTATACCTATGATTAAAATTACAGTCCTCTCTCATCTTTTTTAGTGGGAGAACTTTCACGGTAGTTGGTCTGGCTGGTCTACGTGAGTCGATATCGGGGGGCGCGGCTCGGAGAGACGCAACGCCGTCAGGTGGGGCAGGCCGAGGCGTGAAGTGTACAAGTCTCATTAATGATATGAAACGTGTCTGTGAAATAAGCCAATCTATGCATTATCATAAAGGGCAAGACATATATTCATTATTTACACCAAGATCAGGGAAAAATGTGTGTCTTGGTTTATTGGGAATTTTCTGATTACACATATACACGAATATTACAAATACTGTGAAACAGCTATTTTAAATGTGGTAAAGGGAGTTAAAAAGCTGAGCTAGACGGCCAATATATGTGTGTAAACAATGAAGTCCTAAAAAAGAGATAATATTGCTAATAACCCATCAAACTATACTATCAAATAATGTTGACTTGTTTGTTGATTATATCAATAGTTTGTCACTGAGACACAAATGGGGTGCAAATGGCACCGCTACCTGAGTATAATCCAAATGTCACAGATATTTTTAAGAATAACTGAACTATTCTGGATAGTTTCCCCCCCCCCCCCCCCCCCCAAAAAGACCGTTCCTGGCAACTTACTGACCTTTGTTGTTCCAACAATGTTGATTTTCCTTTCTTGATAAAAAAAACGTCAATGTCCAAAATGTATTAGGTTAATCATGATATTTTCTTTTGTGTTTTGGAATTGAAACAGGGTGATTATTTATTTTGGGTGAACTATCCCGTTTATAAACTAACACTGACATGTACTTTCATGTGTCTTTTATTTTAAACTTCATGTTGATTGTTTATCATATTATTTCATTTATTCAAAAACAGGATCCTGCTTTAAGATTGAGTTTTAATTCAAAGACAATGCAGTATTTAGTTCCAGAGACTCAAGGATGTTTATTAATATTTTCTTGCTTCAATCAGACTGAGTTGAGGTGAGATAGAAATCATTGATTGTTTGATTTGGCCGATGATTGTGCCATGATCCTTTGCAAAGGAAGAAAATGAACAGAAATGTTATGATATGCCACAGCAAACTAGACAATCAAACACTCGCTCTCAAGTCATTTCATCCAGCATTGAATTCAACATCATGAATCAATAAAGAGAACCGAGCACACGGTGGGGATTTGGGAAGATAAGCTGGGAATTATTCAAAAGACAAGCTATTTTTAGAACTCCACTGGGATGAGAATGTATGCTAAAGCATTTCATGAGCTGAGGACTAATGGTGCGAAACAAAAATAAAGTTCTGCTCTATATTTATATACACGTGATGCTCACGGTAAGCAGCTCACAATGAAAACATATTGTGCTTTCACAAATAAAGGACAGGCCGGCAATCCAGCTCTTTGAGGTAAAAAAGAAAATCATGCACCAATAGTATAACAGATATTCTTGACTAGAATGGAGAATAAAGCTAGAACCAAACTACAGAATTCACAGTTACAGCAGTGAAATAACAGGTCAGATCAGTGATTGACAGATTACGACCTTGATTTCCCCTCCACCTCCCTTGAGTCTATACAGAATGGATTCTATTACATGCAACATCAAACCATGCTGTCCTGATGGGGCCATACGGACAGAGGAATCCACTGGCAACTACGACTTGTCATCATTCTTCTTCTTCTGGAACTTCCTGAACTGCGATTGAATGGCGACGGCTGCCTTCTCGGTTTCAGGGGCGCCCATGTCAATGTCAAAGTCCTCGGGGATGTCTTTCTTAGACGCATCTGGCCATAGAAAAATAAGTTACTACATGAGACCAACACTTTCACAATGACAATGTCAGTGTCTAAATATATTCACGCACTATGATGCAGATGAGAAAAAAATCATTGTATTGGTTGGTATTTGTATTGGTGACAATTAAGTGACCAGGGAGGGACAAAACCAATTCTTCAAGTCAAATGGCAAAAAGAACATAAATACACCATACATTACACTAGCAGTGCTGCATTAATATTGGCATGCAAGTACAGCTCCTATTTACTTGAATGGAGAAAGACCAAAATACCCAAGACTGTTGGCTAAGCCTAGGTTTTAATAACATATTTCAAATAAACAACAAAAATAAAATGACAAATAGAGCTATTTATTTATTTATTTAACTGTTTTAACTGAAACACCAGATTTCCCTTAAAAGTTAGTTACCTACTGACAGGGGCGTTTTTGCATTTTTAACCCATCCATCTATCCATTCTCCAAACCACTTTTCCTATGTAGGGTAAAAATGTAAATATGTCTTTGTGTGGTCATTACTTATGACTCATATTAGAGTTAAAACACCAAAAAATAATTGGCAAAATATTACTTCCATTCTTTACAAGCTCTGCAGATAGAAGGCTGTTACAGTGATCACAATGTCATCTAAGCACACATACACTGTATAGTGCTGTTGCGCTTTTGGAACAAAAGCACGTCTGGTCTTTAACTTCCTGCAAGCTAAATGCACATGGTGTACAGAAGCCATCAGAGCAGAATTCACTGGAGACAGACTGTCATACATTTCCAGTCCAGTTCTTGTTTCCAGCTGCGCTCATAATTCACACCAAAGTTCCTCCTTCTGGCAAAAACACAATGAATATTCAGGCAGTTGCTATGGCTTTAGCTTATTTTATATACATTTTTATTTTATATTCACTGATCACATGATGAACTAGGGGCAAATGTTTCCTCATCATAATTATCGTCAGACATTACAAAAAAAGTCAACTTCACTCAGGTGGGTAGTTTGTAACTTTCTGTTACCAGTTTGTAACTTTCTGTTACAAACTGGTGTAATGCTGCGTTCAAGTCCTCCTGGGACGTTCGTACTTACGAGTTGACAAGTCGTAATTACAACATCAAGTCAGTTTAGTCGGCGCAAGATGGCGGTGTACCTTCTTTTAAAAAATTACAAGAAAATACAACAGGGTCCGCATTTTTTTTTACTTGGATTTCAGCTGCGTAACAAGAGCATGACCAATTTAAATTTATTAGACAACTAAACTATCAATTTAAACAAAAATTTACCGTCAACTACAGACGTTGCATCCATCGATTCCACCATGTTTCTTATTGACACGCCCCCAACTCGGAAACTCGGGGCTTAAAGAAATTTTTGAGTTTCCCACTCGTAATAACGATTTTGTGGTGGTGTTCATGTGTGTTCAACTCGTAAATACGATCTATCCGACATGACTTGAACGCACCATAACATTACTTGAATCAAATAAGGTAAACAGCTCATATTGATTTGGAGAGAGAATTACAGTATGCAACCCAGAGTCGTTGGAAAGACATGCCTGTGTCAACATTTCAGCAAAAGATATTAATGTCACTTCTTGCACGTTTCATGACATGCTAAACATGTGTTTAGTTTGATCCGGAACAGATTAACATCAATCTTGAACAGTTTTATTATGTTACGGTTGGTTCATGTACAGGAGCGTTCTTCATTAAGGCAGTGGCTGTCGCCAGGGCGCTACTGGTTACAAAGTTCAGAAAAGCAGCGATGCAAACATCATAATGTATTAGTTTATAAATCATGCACTATAGTAGTAAAAGTGTTTTGAGGTCATAAAATACTATTACGCAAAGAAATGTGAAAATAAATCTGTCAATCTGATTAGAGTGATAATCTATTAATCACTATAATCATCATTTGTGTGAAAAGGAATAAAGGTTGTTGGTGCATTACTACCACTAGTGCTCCTTTCAGCTGGAATCTCCAGGTGACTGTATGTATAGTAACATTTTTGCATAAATGTAGGTGGAGGAAAAAACTATTATCTAAAAAAATAATTTTGCACTCAACCTACATGATTGTCCTCCTTCTGAAATGTTTCATAAACTTGTGACTTTCAGAAAGTCATTCTGTTTTGAACGTTTCTAAAGCATGGTGGAAAGAGAAGCAAAATAATCTCCCTAAATTCTATATAGATTGTTGTGTTGACTGCATCCAACTAATCCATTCAGCCTTGCTATTGTAATAAAAAAAAATTATCAGTAACTACTAACCAATATTTGGTGCTAAACTACTACCTATTAAGGTATGAATGGTGTCTTTTTTATTACATCCTTTATTTTATTACTATTTCAATAATACATCCATTTTAATTAATCATAAATTAGGGTTTTAAAATCACGTCTTGATTCAAGATTGAAAATGCTAACCTCATATAAAGTAAATGCAGAATAAAACAGCACATCTTTTTTTTGTACAGCGTGATTGTAAAAGAGTTTCAAGCACTATTCATGAAAGTACAAGATGTGAAGGTTATGTGTTGTTTTGGTAAGAAATCAATGCTCAATAGCGAATACCTCTGACATGAAACAACACATTAGACTGTTGGAAAATTCAATAGCAATTTAAGCAAAGGAAGAGGAAAGCCTTGACATAGACGTTAAGCACAGCGAGAAAGGAAAGATCCTTTAAGAGCAGGCCTCATGTTTCAGTCAATACATGAGAGATTTTCTCACCGTCTTCCTATATTTGTTTACACACATCAACTGAGTTAGAAACCTTCTTCTATATCCAGTAATAACTATTATTTTACATTATTTTTTTGTGCAATACATACTGACGAGAAATAACAGACATCATCATTCGGTTGAGACGAAACCCAATTCACGTAATTACCAAAACAATTATCCTCCATGAGCAACTTCGAGTTCAATGCCTCAGGACTAGCTAGGACTTAATGTTGCATTTTGTACTTTTACAAATGGCCACAATAAACCACAAACTCACTGGTCAAATCTTCACTGTGCATATGGATTTATGAAGACATCACATGTAATTCCCCAGTTTAATAATTCCTAAGAAACTCATTTATTTTGTATAATATATTTTCAGTTCCTTTTGGTATTAACATGCCTTCTCTCTTAATACAAGCATTTTCTTTTTAGACCAGCATTACATGCTGTCACTGGCTGAATACGCCTGTATAGCTTCCCTGCATGACTTTCTTCACAAAGGCAAGCAGGATGAATAGATGCATTTGCATGCATATGAATCTGTAGTTGTGTGTATGAACGTCCTTGCTCTTGCACATGAGTGGGTGGAAGCACATCAATAGCTCCAATAGTATTTTCTTCCCATCCTCCAAGAAATATTACGAGCTCCTGTACTGCAGGATATTTAGTGCAGGGAAAGCAACTTTCCAGCAGTGTTCGTTGTATTGAATTGGTTGCTGAGAAATTAATTCTTGCAAAAGCTTAGCATCATTTGTTCACTTGATTTGATATTTTGTATCTATGCAAGAACATTTAGTAACACTTTATTTTAAGGGGATCCTTGGCACACGGTACACTTGTACTTACTATATAATACATTAATTATGCATAATTACACCGCAAGTAACACTAATCCTAACCCACCCCTATGTAAGTAAATGTAGATAATAAATGTATTAATTTGCACTGTAAAGGGACACCTTAAATAAAAAGGTAAGCCCGAACGGTATTTCTTTGTGGCTTCGAGGATACGTTCATCTTACCTACGCCGCACTCCGCTGACCCACCAGACCCGCGACAATACGAATACAGTGGTAACTGTTGCTTGAAATTCCACTCACCACTCAAGTCATCCCAGTATGTAGATGAGTTTGTTTCTTCATTGTAAGAGATTTGGAGAAATGTAATATGCATCACTTGCTCACCAATGGATCCTTCAGTTAATGGGTGCCGTCAGAGTGAGAGTCCAGGCAGCTGATAAAAACATCAGAATAATCAACAAGTAATCCACACAACGCTTTACTTATAACTGTTATTTCTGGCTGAAAAAAGTCTCTATCATTAATATTGCTTTACACAGTGAAAAGTAATCTCGCCTGAATCAGTTGAGAATCTGCCAGATCAAGCACGGTTTACAAGCAGAAGCAGGACAAACAAAACAAGTGCAAAAAATAGGTCAGTTTGAATTTGGTGTGCTGAGAGGACAACAGGGAATGGACTTTTTTCATTAAAGGAAGCGTTGGACTGATATTTTGGCCAGAAGCAACGGTTCGAAGTTAAAACACTTTTAATGATGGATTTGTTTCTTACAAACGCACAGCTTGTTGCTTCACAAGGATTGGTAACTGATGACTGGAATTGTGTGTGATACTCGTGGATCATGAGATGTTTTTATCAGCTAGTTGGAATCTTCTGACTGGCACCCATCAATCATCTGAGCAAGTGATGTAAGCTACATTTCTCCAAATCTGTTCTGAGAAATATCTACAAACTCATCTACATCTTGGATGGCAAGAAGGTGAGTAAATTTTCAGAAAGAAAAAAAAATCTATGTTTTTCTAATTACTTTTTGGGACCATCATTGAATATTTATTTGGATTTAGCAGTAGCTTTTGAGCTCTGTATGTAGTATATCATGCCTAATATTACAGTAAAAGAGTTGGTGGTAGCATTGCACTATATGTATGTTTCCCGTGTCTAAAGCATAAAGACCATGCAATTCTGTGAAGATTCAAGTTTCAGTGAAATCAGCATCCTTTGAGATGCAGTTCTTACACCTTGTCCAATAAGCTCTGTACCCAGCTCTCCCCAGGGCTTCAGTGACCTCAAGAGCATTACTTCATCAGGAAGAAAACCAACAACACAAAACCCCTCAAGTCTTTGAAGTCTGATTTAAGATGTATGGGCCAATTTGTGGGTTCAGATCCATTTAGTTGGCCTTTTCATAGGAGCATGCAGCTAAAACACTGGGGACCGTGTTCATTACTTCAACCTTTTTCATTTTTTACCTCCTTCTTCAGCCTTTTTTTCATACGCAGGCACACATTTTTTAAATGCTTACCAGACTCATTCTTCCTTCAGTGAGCACAGTGCAGAACATGTTTTGTTTGGTGGGACACTTCAGGGAATACTTTAAAATGCTTATGCCGGAAGATTTCAGATGGGATACTGGGCTTTTCTGTACGCTTAAGGTTGTTTGGGGTAAACTCAACAGCATGATGAATCTTCTCTCATCCACGAAAAATAATTCCTGAGACATACTATTTGTATTCACGGTAAAAGCTGCCGTAAAATGATTAAAGCTCTGTGATGTGTTCGAGTTCTGGTGAGGAATTTTTTTCTCAGTACCTTGTGCGCCAGAGGTTTTGCTGTTGCCACCAGCTGCTCCGGATCCTTGCCTCTGTTGAATGGAATAAGAGAACAGAACTAAATTAAAATCTTTTTAACTTTCAATAACATTTACACGCAGTTGATAAAACCTCTCTAATGGAGAGGTTTGTTGAAAGGAATAGTTCACCCAAAAATGAAAATGTTGTCATCATTTGTCACCCCTATGCCGTTCCAAACCTGTATGCGTTTCATACAAAAGAAGATATTTTGAAGATCCAAACAGTTGTTGGTCCTCATTAACTTCTATAGTAGGGAAAGACATCAACTGTTTGATTACCAGCATTCTTCTTAATACCTTCTTTTATGTTCAACATGCCAAAGAAACTCATACATGTTTGGAACGAAATGAGGATGAATAAGTGATGACAATTTTCATTTTTTGGTGAACTAACCCTTTAAATGCAATAATTACTCTCTCACAAGTCACCGTTATTTCAGTTGTAAAGAAAAAAATAAGAAATTATTCTTCCTTTAAGAACACTGCATTATAAAATGCATTCTTTTATAACGATCTAGCACTTCCCTGCTTCTTAAATTGCCAGTTGTCTGTAGAGAAAAAATATATAAAATTTTCACTACTGGTAATATTGTTTAAAAAAAATAATAATTTTGCATTACTGTTTATATGTTTTTATTAATTTCATTTATTTATTTAATGATGGAGTTTTATTCCCAGATGAAATAAAACAACTGGATATTATGTGTATTATTATTATTCCTCCCAGTCAACATATTTTAGATTTTAAGTTGAATATAAATATGTAAATATGTTATTACATTGTAGTAAATAAACATAGCTAGTGCTCTTAAAAGCATGAAATTAATTTATACATATTTTTGCCTGTGTATTGCCTTTGACCAACCAGCACATCAACATCTATGTTTGCTTATCGTGTCTAGAATAGTGTTTTGATGGTGAGGATTAGGAGACTGAAGTACGCAGACCACAATTAGAGACACGTGTGTTGTCTTCCCCTGCCCTACAACAAAAGTGGGCACATTCGGTTTTTAGGGTGCTTAGCGAACATTATACTCGGTGAAGTTTAGTGTGTAATAGTCACCTAGACGAGACGTGTAAATACCAAGGGGCTCCAGTACGAGTCTTCGAGGCGTGTGGCTTAAGAAAGGTAAGTGAAATGCCAGATTCGTTAATGACAGGTATGACTGCAACAGGAATGCTAGAAGAGTACCAGACACGTATCTTAAAAAACAAAATATACACGGTATAAAAAAAAAAAATACCGTGAATGGAAACGGTAAAAGACTGTAAAAATGCTTCAATAAAAACCTGTTAAATGGTTAACGGTGAATTCCCCTACTATATACAGTGAAAACTGTATTGGACATTAATTTTACGGTAGTATACCGTTTTGGAAGTGAAAAATACCTTATAATTTACAGTGAATAACCATAAACTGACATTCCCAAAATTCCGTGCATTACATTTCAAATTTGATGTTTCTTTTCGTTGAAATAACTATGTTTCTTAGTTTCTTCTTATCAGTTTTGTACATTAGGGTTTTGTGTTACACCTAATGTTGTTAAATGAATGTTTCATGTGTGTTACCGTGATGGTGTTTGATGTTTGTGTGAATGACACTGTGCACACCTTCTATATATGTTATTATTTAAAAACTACTTGTGATGGGCTTTGGTTCATCATGTGACTTTCATCACCACCTGCATTTGGTGGTTATTAGTGTACAAAGGTACAAAACAGATTTCAGTACTTCAATAGGTTGGTATATTAAAATTATATCAGTTAATAAAATATGGTTTTTAAATGTAAATTTAAATTAAATCCATAAAACCTAAAATGTTGCTACCATATTTTTACCGTAAAATTCCGGCAACCACAGCTGCCGGTTTTTTTACGTAAATTTTACACCACATGATTTTACAGTGGAGAGGGCAAAAGCATGGGCTATTGCGTTCTGCTGATTTTTTGGAAGTTTCAAGCACTGCTCCAGTCCGATGAGCGTTGATTCTCTTAGACAACAGCAGTTGCAAGCTTAAAACACATCACTTTTTGGGCACCAGCAAAAAAAATTCACGGTTTTCTTATGATCTTGATTTTTTGTCACTAAAACGACAGACAGCCAACTCCAAATTTGTATTTGGCCCTGGAGTCACGTCAGAAATATCAGGAAAATGGGGTGCAGTTAAACAGCTGAGCGAGCGAGAAGGCATAGCCAAACATGTTTTCCCTGGGCACATCCTCTCCTGCATTATTAACTGCACTTTCACTGAATTTCAAACAGCGTTTGTAGTGCTTTGATGTGAGGAGCTCAGGCAACCTGCATGTCCTTTCATGCAATGCAGAATGTTCGGCCGACACGAGCACAGAAACAACCCTCTTGTTTAATGTTTCCTTCAACTCTTTTTAATTAAAGCTTTCATGCATTTAAAACATGTGATATACTATAGAACGGGTTCAAAAATTACTTGTCTTGACGATACACCTGCCTAAGGTAATAAAGTCATTTATCAGCCCTGATATGGTTATGATATTACACGGGGAGGTTTGTTTGTATGATGAAGCGGCAAATGTGGCGAAAAAACCTTACAGAACGCCCGATAAATTCGTAATTATGCTGCTTGACAGACAGGGAACGCACTGACACAGACACACTCCGGTGAATTGCTTGCAGCCATAATCTAAACGCCAGAGATAAGCAATTACAGAGCGACTTCTTTCGAGACTGTCAAGACACACATGCCAATCTGGATTTCTCGACTCTGCACCGAGTCGGGAAAAGCAGCCCTGTTCACGGTAAACACGCTTTTTTGTTGGCTTCTCCTTGCACACGCAAGGCCACCCGCGCCGCGGTGAGACGAGAGTAGATGGATGAGAGCCAAACACACAGGGTCCTGCTCCGGAAACCCCATTATGTTGCTTTCTTTACGTGTTACACATCTACCTCATCAAGTTGCTGCCCCAGTTAGTTTTGCCTCGCAATTAAACGCTATTCCCCTCGTCTCTCTTGCAGCGCCACAGGATATCCAACGCTCATCCCCATGCTATGTTCCATCCCGGACGACCAACCCACTGCCCCGCCTATCTTCCGTGTGAGTGCCCCCCCCTCTTTTTGGCATCGTGGCCCCCCCTGCCCATCCTATTACTCCCCCAAATGGCACCCTCATTTTCTTTTCGTCCTCATGTCATCTGTGCCCAATGATGTATTTAGAAATATGCTTACACGTTTGTGCAATTTCTTATACTGCGCAACCCAAGCAGTTCATGTCCTGCATTGCACAACTTTAGAATTGAACCTGTATTCCGCGGTATGTTGGGACTACATGAATCTTTGTTTTTGTTTTTTTGGACAGTTTTTGCCCGCCCGCTTTTGCAACGGCACTCTGCTGCGCGGTTCAATTTATGAGCATGTTGTTTACGTGTTATTTTCTCCCTTAGACTCATTTTACTTCGGCTGTTTCAGTTTTTTTCGCTTTCTTTATTGTATTTTGTGTACTTCTGTCCCTGACGTTGCATCTAGAAATCTTCATTTAACATGTTTAGTATTTGGTGTCTTTTCTTCCATTTCTCTTTGTCATATTTGGGTCTGCCCTTTTCTCTTTTACCCTGGCAACTATCCCTTATTTTTTTTCACCATCTTGTAAAGATCTTTCTTCCACCCAATCACTTTTTTCACACTAGGTTCATCGTAGATAGTTATGAGATTTTCAACTATAGTTTTAATAGGTCTAGTATACCCATTTTTGTGTGGGTTTTAGTTTTTTTGTTAGGACTTGCCCATCACTGATGTTTTAACGCAGTTTCTTACCTTCTCTTGAGAAGACACAGTTAGGGTGTCTTGTGCACTGAATTAATAAAGAAAAGCCGAGGAGAGACAGGGCAATAGGACTAAAGTCCCGCGACACAATCCAAACGACGATTATTCTTTATAAAAGTTAAGAGATTTCAAGCAACAACAATTTCCCATCAGGAATAGTACCTAAAATTGCTCATTCTAACACGCCCCCACATGTACGATGTGGGAAGATTTGCATAACGTTGCCCAAATGTTCACACAAAGAAAGAAGGAATAAATTTTTATTCTCGCTGTAGTATTGTTGCTGCCGCCGCCAGGTCGTGAAGGCGCTGGGAGACTAGAGTTGTGAGACTTAGCTGTTTTTACCCAAAATCTACCACCCTTTGATCCTGTCTTCCAAAAGAGACGATATTCGCTGTCTAATGCCTGGAGTGATCACGTGCGGGTCGCTGAGGAAAAGACATCAACTTCCCGTTGCGGATTGCGGATCGCGTTTCTCACGTGGAGACGCGAAGCGGAGTCCAGCCCAGGGGTCTCTCACATGCTGGGTGCCGCCCCAAGCCCAGAACGGCCGTTTTCCCTTTGTCGAATCCGCCAGCCACACACGTCTCAAGGTCCGTCCGCCGCCGATCACTCTAGCCCTCAGCGTGTGGACGCATTTTATGGAGGACTGTTCCTGAACCTGCAGAGTAGACTACAATGGGTCTGTGCTCAAATGCTGTTCTATAAAGTGGGGCAGTTCCAAATTTACAAGGACAGTATAGCGATTATGGACTTAAAGAAAGTAAAGTAAATTTTTTTAATTTAAAGGATTTTGCCATGATGATCTCCTTAAACCCGCGCAGTTGGTTCGGAGCAGTGAGAGTAGCGCTGGTTTGTATTTCTCCGATCAATACCAATGCTGTGCCCTGTTGTTTTATGTTTCCGCGCGCGGATAAGCAACGCAAAGCGTTATAAACACACATGTATAGTCATTCATCAACTCACTAAGTATGTCCCACTGGAACAATTTGCACCAACCCATGCCCTCGTTTATAAGGGTTTTATCAGGGTGCGAAATACGGGGGGCTTATGGGGGAGCATAGGCTCCTTTCTCTGTTTGGAGTAAGTCTATCTCTCAACTCTATAATTGGGGCTCCCCTGAAAACTTGATTTGTGAAATTTTGGGGGTCTCAAAATATATTGACAATGTGTTATTTTGACGTTCAATTTCAGTTTTGTGTAATGTGATCGTTGTGGATTATTATGTGTAAAATTGCTAAAATATCATTCATTCATGCATGACGTCGATTTAAACCTAATTCACTTCAATAGAGATAACTATACATGCTGTTCTTGTCGTGAGCATCAAGGTGTGGGGGCGCTGCGGTTGCAAATTCCACTCATGTTTAGTACACGTTAACTCAAAGATTCATAGAAAAAAATATAAACGTTGGACTCTGTTTTAAGGTAAGGCATGTTATTCGCAATAATGTGTTGTGGCTAGGTTGTTATAGGTCTGCGTGGGGATCTCAGCTAACGCGATCTGTATTGCCTAAATTGAATGGAGGAATTATGGTATTCTTCTGTAGCATGACGACGAGTAACTTTAACTGTTGTTCATGTGAACTCAAAGACAGCCGGATGTTTTGTTTATAGACTATTTGTGGGTGGCTTTTTGTTGTTTCACCTATCAATTTGTGTCGATAAATTATAATAGGGTAAATCCTGTATAGTGTTTTATCCTATATAGTGCTTGCATAAAGCCAGTAGTGCATACACTTGTAGCTGTTATGTATATTTGTAAGTCATTGTAAGCCCTATTGAGGCACGCGCAAGCGCACAAATCCACCAACACCCCCACCCCCACAGGGATAGTTCGAACATGGTTTTTATTGGTTTTGTCTCGTCACGCCGGGAGACAGTATGGTAAGGGGCGTAACATTTCTATCACACGCTTGAGGAATTCGCCCAATCACAACACACTAGCTGGCCAATCAGAGCACACCTCACTTTTCAGACCGTTGAGCTTTGTAAAAATCTACGCGTTTCAGAAAGGCGGGGCATAGAGAAGCAAAAATAATGTACAGTATGTGGAAAAAATGTTTTTTGAACCTTAAACCACAAACACATTTCACTACACCAAATACAAAAAATAATGTTCTATTTTAGCAACGTCATATGACCCCTTTAATGCATAAGTTATCATTAAGAACAAGACAGAATTTTTCGGTGTTAATCAATCTAGGTAACATTCATATAAAAAAATCTAATTATAGATAATGTGTTCATTGTTGATTCATCAGCTTGAAATTTTTAAAATGCATATGTCGAAACGTAACCAGAGAACGATAATAAATGCTGTAAAAGTATTGATAGTGCAAGAACTAGGGTTAAAAAAAATAATTATTAATAAATCAAATGCAATTATTATTAAATCATTTATTATCAATACAATTAACACAAGCGCTAATATGATTTGTGGTGGAGGACAAGATTTTCAGAGAACAACAACTTTCTCACACAACACTTGGAATATAGCAAACAAGTCATGTGAACTACATTTATTGTGCTTTAATAGTTCATGTTTGTTTGTTGATTTTCACTTGAAATGAATCACATTCTTTGGAAAAGGGCAGCTCAGACATTTGGCAAAACATCTCCTTCTGTGTTCCACACAGGATACAACGGCAAGGTTTTAAATAAATATTTGAAAGGAAAACCCCAAGACGCTCAGCATCTCTCATCTCCAATGTATTCAGTAAACACGCTTCCTTCGTTCTCTGTGGCTGGCGGTGCGTCGCAGCTGTTTTGTGACCATCATGCGAGAATCAGTGTTGAAGCATCTGTGGGAACAGCAGGGCCCCAGAGACAGCTTCCTCAGGCTGCCTGCTCGCTCAGAACCATGGAAGACAGGCAGATTTTCCTGCCATAAATATTAAATGACTGACATTGATGCCTGATGGTCTCTCCTAGATAGCTGACTTGGTGGCATGATGGGCTTGTTTTGAAGTTAGCAGCACTTTTAGTCTTAACCTCCCGTCTCTTCAGAGACACGGCAAACCTGCCTCATACAAAAGCAAAACTAGTAAAATACATACATTTTGTATAGAACCCAAACTAGGCTGTGTAAAAATACTATATCTTTCTCTTAAAGCAACTTGTATCACCAAGGGAGTTCAGGGTGCTAGTGATGAGTCTCTGGAAGGCAGTGTAGATGCTATGTTTAATGTAATATCTCTAAAGACTTTAGGGTCATGAAATCATTTATTCTGCTTCCTTAAAGCTGAAATGTGCACTTTTTTCATTGTTACATTACTGTATGTTCTCCTATTCAAGATTCATGTGCACAAACTGCTATAAGTAAACAACTTGAAACCTGATTCTCCTAAACATGTAAACACTGTGGCTTATCAAACCACATGACAGCAAAAAAAACAAAAAAACTATGGAGGTCACCAGATGATGAGAATTTTCAGCACTGGACATAAATTGTAAGGAAGAGGAACTGCACATATGCCTGTTACTTCAGTTGTAAAATAAATGCTGAATAACTAAATGATTCCCCACAGGCATTGTAGTGCTATTTTAGGAGCTTGTAGATTGCACAGTCTACAGAACTTCTGCATGGCTTTCACTGTGAATTAAAAATTTGAGGAAGACACATGGAATTAGGCCGCAAACTCAAACTACATTCAGATTACTCGTGTTCTTTTTGTGCAAGAAGTAATGATCTTGAACTAAAACATCTTTAAAAACAGCAAGAGAAGAGAGCAAACGTGACAGTCGGCTACACATGCTAGACAGATATAGACAGATATCTGCATTTTGTGAAGCACTAGGAACCTATTGAAAGTCCATTATTGAACATGAAATTAACAGTTAGATCCCCTTATGTACATGGGTCTGTTTTCACATTTTGTTTTCACTATTGTTAACTACACCGGGTACTTATCCAACACAAAATATATTTCTTTATGCACGTAATTATGCAGGAAATCTTACACATGATGAACTTATATCTGGTATTAGCAGAAGAAATGTATTTGAATTTACAACAAATATTACAAAACAAGCCTCTGTTCCTATATCGCAGTATATTGTACTAAAATTCAAAGTTTATCACGCATCATCTTGGGAATAAAGCTTTATATTTTTAAGTCTATATTACTCTGAATAAGTTATGATGCATCTATTTTATTTCCTTATTGAGCAACATCTTTTTTCAGACAACAAAACAAATCTTATGGTGTTTCACAAGAAAAAAATAAGACATATGTTGAAGTGTCACCAATCTGACATTTGCTGCTGCAATGAATATCACTTTAGATAATGATATGTACTTTTAAGGTACAAATATGGACTCTTTAGGTACATAGGTGTGCCTTTTGAAAAGGTACCGCCACAGTGACAGCTTTTGTACCTTTTTTCTGAGAGTGTAAGAGTTCCTACTAATTTAACAGAATATATGGGAATGCTAGGAAATAGCAATATGGCGGTGCAGTCGCTTGACTTTTTGTGACGTCATGAGCCATCCAGTTCTCTATAATACATCAGTGGCTGTCACTTTATATCTCCCAATAACTTGTCTTAGTATTAAAATACTTCGTTTTATTATCAAAGCTCTGTAGATTTTATTGTGAGAATGTATGATGTAATGCAGTACAATGATGATTGAAAATTATATGTTTGAATAAAAGCCTGTTGATTCATATTTGATACACACATTTTTTCTAAAAAACAAATGATGTGTGAAGAACTAATTAAACATAAATTACTTCGGTCCAGTAGTTAATGTACATCTTGACATATTAAGTTATTTTTATATTTATGTTCATTTCATAAAAATCATTAAAGTAGATTGTCTGCAACACATTTCCGCAAAGTTTTGATCATGTTGATTTAGAGGCTTTTTTGTGTTTGTTTGTTTGTTTGCTTGCTTTTCATTTTCTAGAAAATAATAAAAATCAAAAGAATCTATGTTTTGGTTACAGAGTTGCATGTACAGTATATGCACTATAACAAATATCTGCTAATAAAAAAGGACATTTAACATTTAGTTTGACTGCTGAGGTAGAACAAACACATTCTGAGAGTCAAGCTCCTAACTTATTTTAAAGGGGTCCTATGATGCGCTATTCTTTATAAAAGTTATGAGTCAGCCACACCTACTTAAAACGGCTTGTTCTAACACGCCCCACATATCTACATCACTATGTGGGGAAGATGCATAACGCAACCCAAATGTTCACGCAAAGAAAGAAAACATAACTTATTCTTGCTGTAGTATTGTTGCCACCGCAGCCATGTCGTGGAGACGCTGTGTTTCGTTGTGAAAGCGAAAATACTTTGTTTGGTCTTCAAAAAAGAGGACGATATCCGCTTCGTCATGACTGGAGCTGATCCGTGCTGGTCGCTGAGGAAATACATCAACTTAGTGCTGGGGATCGCCGGATCGGCTTTCACCATAGACAAAGCGGAGTCCAGCCCGGGGTCACATGTGGTTGCCGCTCCTTCGTCGAATCCGCCCGGGCGCGCCGTTCTCGACCCCGCCGCCTTTGCTCATTCTAGCCCGGCCTCAGCTCACGCTAGGTCGCCGTGTTTTTCGTTGTGAAAGCGAAACTTACTGTGTTTGGTCTTCCAAAAGAGGACACGAATACAAATCAGTGGTTAAGTTGTATTTACAACACTGTTCCAGAACAGTCAACACAAATATTCAGATGTGTGCAGCACATTTTATGGAGGACTGTTCCTGATCTGGGAGAGTAGACTACAATGCACGGCAGTTCTGACTCACAGTCTGTAAGTACGTTTTCATTTAAAGGATTGCCACTGATGATTCAAACGCGAGTATTGAGCAGTGTAAAGTAGCGCTTGTTTTTTGTCATTTCTCCAATCACAAATGCAGACAGTGGTTTTATTGTTTACGTGGCGTGTGATACACAAAATAATGTTCTTTTTTACACATAATGTGACCCCTTTAACATCTCTTACCCTTTATACAAGACTTGGTGTTCAGCAACCTGGTTTTTAGAAGTGAGGTGACCTTAAAAGGCCACATTATAATGGTTTCATGCTTAATCGAAGAATGAATGGCCATGAAATCATTTCAAAACTTAATCTGGCTGAAACTAACTTTGTTTGGAGTTTGTTCCGGGGGTTTGAAACTTTCCGGAAAACTTCACAACGGCTGTTAAACCCCTTCAAACTGCCAGTGGTCCATGATGACTCCACAATAGGTGGGTGTGTTCTGTAGACAGCAGGCCAGCTCAGTAGGTTTTGCTACGTTGCTAAACCGGTCTACAGGATTTTAGTGATCAAAACACCAGATTGAGAGGGAAATCATCCACTGAGCTCTTGTGTGCTCGGAGCACTGAAGCAATGTGTAAGTTAAAGATGAACGAGACTGCTTGACAGATGAAGTGACAGATATCAGCTGTCACAGGTGAGGTTGATTTATGAGCAGTCTGTCAGGTGAGCCGTAGCAGAAACCACAAGAGAACGTTTCACTTCCTCAACGCCCCACTCCTGCTGTCACCAGATCCCCTGTCTTACATTACAGAGACGTCTCCTTTGAAATAGTCAACTAAACTTTAAACAGGTTCGCCTCTTTTTGATTTAGTCAAAAAGCAGAGTTTAAAATCTAAATTTAAATTAGTTAAATTAGTTAACTAATAATTCACAAGCAATGCCCTTATATTCACTTTTGCTAATTACTGAATCAGGGCATGATGCAATAGCTCAGAATGATATTAATGGTAACATTTTGAGTGAAATGCCTTTTTTTTCCATTCCAATTCCAGTTGAGCCTCATTGTTGTTGTTGCTGTTGTTTTCTCTGTGAGGAAGAATATGTAAACCAGAAAATCATTCATCACAGAGCTCTCCAGTTTTCACTCTTTTACTCCTAACTTGCTTTCACTGTCAGAAACAACTATTACTATATTGTTTAGACATGTCTAACAGCAATATGCTGTTGTACCTTGGAGTACCATATACAGTAATTATCATGGTATATAATAAGTACCATATATACACTGATCTGCCATAATATTAAAACCACTGACAGGTGAAGTGAATAACATTGATTAGTTTACAATGGCACCTGTCAAGTGGTGGGATATCTAAGGGGCTGTTTACACCTGGTCACTTCATGCGTTTTGTCTGATCGGATAGCTATCCGATCGTGAAAAGGCCAGGTGTAAATGCCCTCCGAAACGCATTCGAGACGGATATAAATCCAATCACTCAAACCACTTCAGGAGGTTTCCAGACGAAACTGGACCAGTGTAAATGTATCTGGTTGTTGAAACCACATATGTAAATTTTACTCCTCCCAAAATGTTAAAATAATAAGCGTGTGAGAGCGTGTTAAAGGCTATATGAGATTATAGTCAGATATGACTGCGCTAATGCAACACGGGAATCGAAGATCGGATTTAAATCTGTTTTGCGACGACACATTTATGTGGCCAAGTGTAAATGGAAACGTTTTAACAAATCCGATAGATATCCGATAAGCGAAAACGCATGAAATGACCAGGTGTAAACAGGCCCTTAGAGAGTAAGTGATCAGTCAGTTCTTAAAGGGTTAGTTCACCCAAAAATGAAAATTAGCCTGTGTTTTACTCACCCTCAAGCCATCCTAGGTGTATATGACTTATTTATTTTAGACAAATCCAATGAAGTTTATTTAAAATTGTTGGCTCTTCTAAGCTCTATCATTGTAGTGGGTGGGTGTTTCTGTTTAACAGTCCAAAACACGTTAAAACCCTTGTGCAGTCTTCAGTCACTTCTGTAACACAAAATGACCGACCATTGGAAATTAATGGGAAATGGGGGGGAAAAAATAGAAAATACAGAAAAATGTTGTGTACAATCTACAAATCCCCCACAATGCAGAAAAAAAATGCACAGCAATGAAGGGGTGAAACTCTAAAACATCTAGAGTGCAAAATCAACACATCAACTCACACACACACACAAACACCCTTGTACACACACACACACAACCTATGAAATGGTTTGTGGGACTGTAACACGCAACTATGTAAAAATAAAATCAAGTAATTCAACTACAATGCGGTAAAAAAGTGGACAGCAAGGAAGGGGTGACACTCTAAAACATCAAGAGTGTAAAACGGATACATCTACTCACACACACTTACTTACACACACTCACAGACACACACATACAGAATTATTCATAGTCAGATGAATTGGTATTGGCTATAACCATATAGCCAAAATGAGTCAGAAAACTGAAATAAGAGGTTAAAATCAGATCAGACCCAGAAGGATAAAGCATTTGGTAAGTTTTGTTACATTTTTATAGAATTTTAATGTTTTGTGTAACACAATGCTTTCTGTGTTCAGGTTTGAATGTAGTCATAATAATGCAAAAACCTACACTTCAAATCAACATTTAAAACAACAACAAAAAAAAATATTAAACCTTCACAAAAAGTCTTTGAGAATGCGTTGATATACATTTAAATACACAACCTAATAAAAGTAAACAATTACGTATATAAAAACAACTAGGGAATTCACAAGCCTCTCTATATAGTCCTATACAGGAATCTAGTGGTTACACCATTAAAAATTACAGTCTTTTTTTTTTTGCTCTCACCAGGAGGTGCTATTCTGTCTTCAAAAATTGGACTTTGAAGGCCTAGTCCCAGGGTAGGCAAGTTCGGTCCTAGAGAGCCGCAGTCCTGCAGAGTTAAGCTCCAACCCTGAAAACAAAACTCACCTGCCTATAGCCTTAGTTATCCTGAAGACATTGATTAGCTTGTTCAGGTTTGTTTGATTAGGGTTGGAGCTGAACTTGGCAGGACTGCGCTCTCTAGGACCCCACTGCCGAATTGCCTACCCCTCGAGCTCTCGTCTCTTATTTTAATCTGAAATACTGCATTATTTGAAAAATAATTGTAAAAAATTAGAATTTTAATTTTTTTTACTATTTTCAATGGGAAAAATGTATCATAATTAGTGCATAAATATTACTTAGTACCATAAAATCCACTCAAAATACAAAAGAAAAAGGAAAAAATATTATTGAACAAAAATATATTAGATTGATTTTAGTAAAGAAAAAAAAGTTACATTTCAGGTGTCCGGTCACTTTTGACCACGAAGACCATGAGTGTGACTCCCAAATGAGGAGCACACAAGGGTTAAATAAAGCACGCGCATACATAATAAAACATGCCTCACACGGCTCCGGGGGGTGAATGAAAGCCTCCTGTAGTGAATCCATGCGTTTTTGTCAAGAAAATATCCATATTTCAAACATAATAAACACTTTTCTATCACTTCCGCTATCTATCAAATGCGGTAGCAGTTCCGGTGGATGACGTAGGACGTCTGCGTAGCGTGATTAGTGACGAACGCGGTGAGAGAACACAACAAAATGCAAAATGAAAAGTATTTGTAAAGGAAAATGTCGGAGGATTTCGATATAAGCCAAGAGGAGACTGGTTTTCCTTTGCTAAAGTAAACGTCATCCGCCGGAATGCTTCCGCATACGACATTTAGCAAAAGTAAGAGAAAAGTGTTTATTATGTTTGAAATATGGAATTTTTCTTACAAAAATGCATGGATTTGCTACAGGAGGCCTTTATTCAAGCCCCGGAGCCATGTGAGGCACGTTTTATTATGGATGCGCACGCTTTATTTAACGTGTTTTGGACTGTTAAACAGAAACACCTGCCCACAGCAATGATAGAGCTTAGAAGTGCCAGGACAATTTTTAATACAACTTCGATTGGATTCGTCTGAAAGAAGAAAGTCATATACACCTACGATGGCTTGAGGGTAAGTAAAACACAGAGTAATCTTCATTTTTGGGTGAACAAACCCAAATTTGGCAAGCGAAAAGATCTGGAGACTTTGATAAGGGCCAATTAGTGATGCTAGATGACTGGTCAAATCGTCTTGTGGGATGTTCCCAGTATGTAGTGGTAACAGTGTTGTAAAAAAGGACAAACAGTGAGCCGGCACCAGGGTCATGAACGCCCAAGGCTCATTGATGCATGTGAGAGGCTAGCCCATCTGGTCTGATCACACAAAAGAACTACTGTAGCTTAAATTGCTCAAAAACATAATGCTGCCTGTGATAGAAAGGTGCATCGCAGTTTACTGCATATGGGGCAGACTGGTCTGAGTGCCCATGATGACCCTTGTCCACTGGCGAAAGCGTCTACTATGGGCAAGTGGGCATCAGAACTGGACCATGGAGCAATGGAAGAAGTTTGCCTGGACTGATAAATCACGTTTTCTTGTAGCTTAGGTGGTTGGCCAGGTGCATGTGCATCATTTACCTGGGGAAAAGATGGCACATATGCGAAGAAGGCATGTCAGCAGAGGCAGCGTTATGCTTTGGGAAATTTTCTGCTAGGAAACCTTGGGTCCTGTCATTCACATAGATGTTACTTTGACACGTACCACCTACCTAATGATTGCTGAAAGTATCTGCTGCTAATGTCTTGGTGCCAGAAACCACAAAAACATTCAGAGAGCACAAGGTACCTACAGGATATTAGGCAGGAGGTTTTAATGTTCTGGCAGATCAGTATATACACAACTACCATAGTGTTACCAATCGATACCATCACTAAAACTGCAAAGTTTACCAATCCTTCTGCTTTACCTGGCTGCGTGTAGCACCTACTGCTCTGCAAACTTCAGAAAGATCCCAACACTACGAACAAGTAGCATAAGTCTATTTTTTTATTATGACAGCAAACCTGACAGAAAAAAACTACACTAGCAAAGGCTGAGCATAAGTATCATGTGACCTTGCCGACTGATGACTGAATCTTTTATTTGGAAGGAGGGACTGACTTTACTAGAGTCGCAATGTTTTTCCCATTGATTGTAACACCAGTGGTCAGTCTCTGTAAATACGGTCTCTGCTACATTTGGTGCAAAAACATGATTAAAATTATGGAGTGGATCTATAGGGAAAAAACCATGCAAATTAATTTTATAATATAGGGCACAGAGCATACCACCAGCGGGAGCATTTCTTATAAATAACAGGCTAAATCAATCAAGCTAGCACCACGTCCCTGGCGAGGAGAGATTTATTAAAACTGTTTCTACCCAGTTTATTGTTCAATTGACTAAAGGTTCTGCTATCACCTTTCAATTCACTTCTCACCATCAAGGGGCTTAATAAACTTGTCAGTTTGTTTTATCGATTTAATTTCATATTTACATTGCATGTGCGAGATGCTGTACAGTCGGCAGGGAATCTTATAAACCCAGTGCTGAGAGCTGATGCAATTGATGAATACTGCCTCAGTAATCAAACCAAAACGAACACATTACAGGGACAATTTATTCTCATAACAACACTTAGTCTGTCGGTATGTAGATTGTGAATGTGATTTATGACCCTTTTATTGAAGTAAATGACCACTCAAATATTCATAGCTTTTTTGATGTACTTCCTGTCACTGTGCTATAATATGGAACAAAGCAGCATCTAATAAGCGTAGCGAATATTATAAAACCAGATCGCTAAATATGCTTTGGTCCTTGTTCTTTAGACACTCAATTGGTTATGGGAGCTGTTACAGTGAAATTTTGCATTTTAACTTAAAATTATATTCAAGCTGAAAATGCACAGTGAAACATATTTTTTTTACTTTTGCTTGTTGTTGGTGATAGCCAGGGTGCTGATACAGTAGATTCGGTTGCTAAGGTTTTCCGAGTGGTTATTAGTATGTTGCTATGTGGTTACAATCACTTACAAAAGTAAAGGCACAACTTTCCTCAACAAGCCGTGTGATTTGAAGCATTACTCATGTGCATAGTACAGATGGTCCAGGAATTTTAATACTTGGGGTTAAGGGTTTGTACAAATCCTCAGTACGCTCAGTATGAGCAATAGTTATAGAGACGCTTGCCTTCGCAAGCACTACCAAACATGCAGAGCTATAAGAATGATACTGCAAAGTTCACATAATCCAGCTTGGATAACAAAAGTGTTTGCTTAAGCTTCTTAATATGCTGATGTGTTGATGCCTTCGGCCAAACTGAAAAATTTACTGCGGCTTTGCCTGGCGTTTGGGCTACTTCATTTGCAACTGTTCAAAGAAACAGCTCATGCTTTGGAGATTTAAGCAAAGAGGAAATAACCGAAATAACAACAGTGATTTCTTAACTTCTAATTGGCAAAAAGTAAATCCTTCACTAGAGTGGCACTAGAGGTGGACTTCTGAAACTGTTAGTATTTTTTTATAGTCTTATGTAATTCATGTTCCAGTTTTAACAAACCACCAACATTGTATTTTTGTCTTTATTATCATGCTCATATTTCATACTATTATTATTCTCATACATTTTTTTTTCAAACAAGTAACTCACAGTCAAATGGTTATATTACATAAATATAACTATAAACATTATCTTGTAATCTAATTTGTCAAACTAACTGTGTTTTTTGTGTGTGTGGGGGGGGGGGGGTATTGTTTCCCCTCCTTTTAGTACCACTAGTCAAATATTACATCACAATTATTGTGAAGTGCACAAATGCTTGTCTAATTAATATGAAAGATGACTTCCTATTAAATAAAGCAGCAGGAATGAGGATGGATTCCGTTATGAAATATTGCACGACAAGTGCAAGGGGGGCAAAGAAAGTGGTGCCAACAAAGGGGTGGGGGAGCTTGGATGCCGCGGCATTTCTGATATCCCGTCTGCTTCTTCGAGAAATGTAGTAGGCCTTTTGAGTGTCATAAAGCAATCCAGTGTGAGGGAAGTGATGTGTGGAGAGGTCAGAGATGAATTAGATGAGAGACGTGGAGACCATTTTGAAATGAGTAATGTGGGCAGATTTTCAAGAGTTGTCAAAATCAGATTAAATGTGCCGTGTGGCTCTTGATCTATGCCCAGTCTGTGCTCTCCAGCGCTCTTCATGTGATGAGTATATTCACAGGGCCCTATGATTTCCACAATTCAAACAACATGGAATTTAAAAAACGGAACCAACTGTTGTTGATTTTGGATGAATTTATTTAAAAACTGAAAAAGGTTTAAATAAAACTTCTGTTTACTAAAACTTAATTTTGTACATGTGCTGACAAATTTACACAGTTTACACAGTATAAAATGATATGCATTATTTGAATAATAATAATAATAATAAT